>JBBMOY010628880.1:0-11523 GCA_037951405.1 Platydemus manokwari | reverse complement strand
GTTCTATTTAAATTCTGAATATAAATCTTTTTAATTTTAATTCATTTTAAAATCCGCTGACTTCCTCCTTTAAAATCTTTGATTTTCTGTGTATTCGTGATTATATCATATTGGATTCTCCAGATATGTATCTATATATAAAAATATATTTTTTCTACCTTTATATATAGATGTGTGTGTGGGTGGGTAGGTGGGTGAGTGTGGGTGTGAAATACGAATCGAAAATTATTTAAGAAAATATATTGGATCAGAATATTCAAACAGATTAAATCGTTAATTTAATTTTTTTTAATAGAAATGAATTTTGTAAATTTTATGAAATTAGATTTGAAATTAATTATTATTTAAACCATGGATTTCTAAAGTGGGCGCTGCAAGGATCCGCAGGATCGGTGGTGAATACAAGCTCATTTAGGGGGATAATGATATAAGAATGTAAGAAAATGACTATTAAAAATTTTGATATATCTCGTTTGCTCAAAATGCTTAATTTGTCTTTAAACAACGTAATTTCGAGTTTTTGTATTAAAATCTATTCTAAATGCAATAAATATGTTCTTACTTTCAAAATGGATTGTCTCTACCTAATTTATATATCTTTTTAATATATTTAATGAAAAAGATAGTAAAATTAAGTTTTTTTATAAATTTCTACTAAAAGTTTAAAAAAAGTGGTGTGGGTTAGTTGGGGGATGCTAAGTAATATTTATTCTGAAAAGGAGGCGGTACGCCCGTAAAGATTGGGAATCACTTATTTAAACTAAAATCACCCAGAACCCGATCCTGAAATAGATTTGAATAAATGAAAATTACAATTTGTTGTGTATTAGCAAGGGATATTATTCGATTTTCTTTATTATATTGGCTAATTTCGTTATGTTATTAATTGATTGATTATATCTTTAACAGAAACTATTTTAATTTCCAAAAAGGTTTAATATCTGGTAATTCGCTTTTTCTTGTTTTATGAAAAGATCATAATAATTTACAAGTTTTGTATTATTATTAATTATAAATAAATACTTTTGAAGCTGTTATTTATTTTTAAAATTACAGATAAAGAAAATAATGATAATAATAATGAATAACGCATTTTATTGTTTCTCATTCCATATAATGGAGTTTGTTGGGTAAAAATACATTTTCACAATGTTTTTATAGATGGTTCATACTCATTAAATAATTGGTCAGTATTATATTTCTTTGAAAATTACTCGACATGATAAAAATATATTCAAATCGGTATCATAAATATTATATAAGCCTTTGGTGTGAGAAAAATTAACTTGTGATTTGAATGATGACGAGACTTCACATTGATTTATATGACTGAAATATAAGATTCGTTATCATCAAAACAATATGGTTTGCATCAAAAATAATATTCAATGAAATCACATTTATTTTATTTATTTATTTTTCATGTAGGAATTTTCATGATAAAGATTGAATATATGAATATGTGGAAATATTATGAAATAATAATTTCAAAATATTCTAATGAAATTTATTCTAACAGATAATAATGTTGTATGATTATTTTCATAATATTGAATATTATTATTAATCTTATTCACATTTATTTATTTCGACCCCAATACAATTTATTGCTTAATAATAATTTTAATTACAATTTATTTCAATTCGGTTATCTTTTTTGTTTGATTACAATTTCCTTTATAGTCTGAAAAAAATATTTTGTTAATAAATATAAATCTGCAATCAACAAATATAGACAAGATATATAAAGTAAATATTATTAAGAAGAAAAATCAATAAATGTGTGTCAAACCCGATTATCGGTCATTTGAAATATCAAATCTATGTGTTATGTGTGTCCAGTTTCTATCAGAGTCGGTAAATGTCTAAAATTGTCGATATATTTGTAATTAGTTACAGTGCACATCGGGCACCACTCTAGTGATTAAAAGACAAATAATTAACTCTTTAGTTTTTAAACACTAATATTCGCGGCATCAGTAATTCATTGTGAAAAATGGAGCTGTTTTTGTTATTTTTTATAGGGATAAAAATTGAATATTTTATTATAAGTTGTATTGAATTTTGTGTTTATATAATTTCATAAAACATGAAACTACATCGAAATTCACAGAGTGCTAGACTTTGATAAAAATGAAAAACCAAATAGTCGTTAAAGCTTCGATTTTAAAATACAAGAATCATGATTCTTATAAGAATATCGATTAAAACAAGTCCGGATTTATTATCTGAAATTTTTATGTTTTGTAATCGGTTTCTGTGCGCGTAAAACTGTAAAAGTTTCCAACGTACATCCTTGTATTTTTTCAAATTAATTATTTATTAATTAGACAATTTTCCCACTTGATTTCATCTTTATATTTTATATTTATTTTTGTAATTATAAAACTTTAAATTTTATTTACTCAGATCGGTAGGTCAATCAAAAGAAAAGAACGATTCACTCGTATAGTGTTAAAAATCGCTAGCTTTCCGTCTATTATCTCAATGGAACTGTTCTGCCATCGATTATTTGCTTTGTATTCGGTTTCATTTGTTATATAATCTTTCATGAAATAAGCTCAATAACGGAAACACGTGAAATGTATTTTATACTTATCACCTATTTATGGCAAACAAGTCTTCAAATCTTCTTCTCATACATTTATATTTAATATGACCCGTATTTTTGACAAGGCATTTCTGTAAAATGGTTTTTAAGCGGATAAATATATATAATTAATAAACTATTTATAATGCTATCGTTTCAATGCTATCCCCATTATTCATTGAAAGAAAATTTATTTCATTTACTGATCGGATTGTTAATAATAATTAATAATAATTAGGCGATTTGACTAGTTGTTTGTTAACACCTATTTATTTATCTTGGCTGTGTATGTCATTTTATGACGATTTTCTTGGAGCTATAATTTGATTACTTGACAAATATACAAATGAGCAATAATTTCATTAATCATTTTCTCTTTGGATATTTTATAAAGTCAGATCGTTTTGTTAATTCCAATTGATATTTTTTTAGATATTATTTTTGTTTTATATTGATTGCAAAATTCAATTTTTGATATTTAAAAATTATTTCGATTTGATTTTTGAACATATATATATATTTGTTTAAAATGATATTGTGAAAATAGAGATTTATTTAGAATTTTTATTTTGTATAGAATCTGTTACTATGGTGCCCATATTTGATAACTAACACTTTTTTGAATTGGTAATAGGTTTTTGTTGGATAATATGTTCCGTGACTTAGCTCATTACATTACCTTTCCTTATTAAAAATAAATATTTATTGAATTTTTTTGTTTTAAATAATGACAAAAAAATCCATTGATATTATCAATAGAAATGATTAAAATTCGGTTGAACCTTCCATATGTCTACATTTATTTATGATTGTTGAATTTGCAATTAAAATGTAATGGAATTTCGTTGTGTCAATAGATCATTTAATATCTTTTATATTCTTTGCTGATAACAATTATTTTCCGTATGATGGGGTTATGGAATGTAAATACTTTGATTTTACGATGGATTTTGAAAGAAATGTAATGATTTTATTTATTTCAAACTTGACAGCTTATATTATATATATGGGTTCGCCCATTTAATAAATGTTTTAACATTTCTACATATTGATATCGAAACTTTCTATTTTTCAATTCTTAACTGTGTTATCGTCATTATTTATTTGAAGTGGAGTTCTAATTATACAAACATCTATAGTAACGGTAATTTCAGTAATTGTCATTTAAAAGGTTACTTTAAAAATAATTGATAGTCACTTTAAAAATTAAATATTTGATTCTTAATTTTTAATATGATTGAAAAGTATTTGTAAAATATATTGTTTTTTTACGATGGTTTTCACTTTCTAATTTAATAATTAACGATTTATTTTTAAAAAAATTTTATTTCGATTTCTAAAATCTCTGAGTTTATTTTAAATATGAATAAAGATTACTATCATGTTATTGTTTACGTTGTAAATTTCTGTGAAATCTTTTTACAACGAAGCACTTCTGAATATAGATTTGTTATTTTTATTTTATGAGGATTGACTGTCAATACTTTCGGTTTTCTTTTATTAAAAAATCGTTTGTCAATTGGTTTAAACATGTAATAAATTAAAAATGTTAAGGATGGCTTGTTATAAATTTACAACATCAACTTTCAAATCCTCTTACTGAGTGGCATTCAAGAAAATATCAGATAAAAAATCATCAAATTCTTATGTGAAAGAAATTTGTCACCACATTAGCGAGAATATAAGACATCTCATTCTACTGGTAGAATATTTAAAAAACACATTTTATTTGTATGTAGGTAAATTCAAAACAATCGAATGGTTAGAATAAAAGTCGACTCTCGTTTTTGAATGATATTTCTAGATGAAAAAACCTTGTTATATTCAAGCTTAATTTTTGATTAAGTTTATTTTTTATTTTGTTTGTTCAAAATTACATTACTTTTAATTATCAATAGTATAAATAGCTACATAATTTTTGAAATAAATCATACGAAAAGCAAATTATATATAATATTATTATTTCTATTATTAAGTAATGAAATATTTTAAAATTTAATAATAATATTATTATTTTATTTTCATCAGAAAGTCATTATCATCACAGTGCTCGGTATCGATTAAATGAGAAATCAAAATGTGGAGCTGATATGCCTTTTACTTATTGTTGTTATTCTGAGCTATTCCTACATGAAACTCAAATGTACAGTATAGACCAGATATCCTCAAATATGTCTTCGAAATCACCTGAGGATTCATGTACTGCTCGTCAACAAAAGAAATGTATTAAGAAATTAATCCATTCTTTTTTTGGATCAATCAACAGTTCTGTCAGCAATAACGATATTAATTATTTTCATAATTATAACAATAATACTAATACTAGTAACAATTACGCAGTCTCAATATTTGAGTTGAATAGATATCAACTAAGACTTATTATTTCTATCAGTTGTAGCTTCTTTTTATATTTTTATACAGATTTTTCAATAAGATGATGAATGTACGAGTTTAGTTTGTTTGGTGCTGATGTTCTTATACCATGTTTCTATACCACTGATAATGCCATTTAGTTTGTTGCTCTTCATAATTTTAGACAGATATCCAATTCAAAAGCGAATAAATCGACTCTACTGCGTTTTGGTGGCGGCCAGTACGATTTTCTATGACAATTCAGATTTTAGATTTATATGTACAGTCATATTATTATTCCATAATAATTTTGCCTGCTTGTTTTCTGTGATTTATGCGTCATGGTATGTTGTTGATTCGAAGTTTCAACACGATTTTAAGTGATTGCAAATTGAGATGTATTACTGATATCTTGGTGTAAATTTTTACTACTAATTGTCATTTGTTAAATTTTAGCTTTTGTTAGGAAATTATTATTTGAAAGTAATTAATCAATTTTCAACGATTCTTCAATTTTTGTAATGTTTGATCTTTTATCCGGAATGAGCCCTGTTGTTTATTATTGAGCATTTAATCATATTTTATTGAAATTGAAGCATGGTTTTATAGTTGTAAATAATGGGACAGTTATATTGATTCAGCTTAGTTATATCTAGAGGCTTTTTAGTGATTGTTTTGTATTGTAGCATTTTATTAATTTGTTTCATAAAGAGACCCGATTTGTTATGCATTAGAGATGGTTAAGATGCTATTTATTTCGTTATAAATAGATATTAAGAGATCTATTGATTGATCGCGTGTTTCATACTTTTATACTATTTTAAATCTGTAATAACAATTTTCTCGATTATAGTGATAAAACTAGTAGAATTTTTAATTTACAAATTAAATTTTTTCCATTATTGAAAGTATTATTTTTATTTAAACAATTTAAATTAAAATCGAAAATCAACTGAATTTAGTTTAAAATTGTCTTGTTTAAGTATATTTCTAAAATTTGCATATTTAAATCCAAAAAATAAAATCTGTTTTATAAAAATGTCTAGCAAATTAATATTGGTATTGAATTTTAAATTATTATTCTTATTTTAAAATATTTTATATAGGCAATCCCTATAAGTATAGGTTTAGGAGTCATTGCTGTGTCAACTGCGGCTCTTTACTACATCTTTGCAAGTAAAAAGAAAAAAGTCACATTAGTTGATTCATCAGTTAAATACCCGCTTAAATTAGTGGATAAAGAAGTATATAGATATTTTAACTATTAATATTTAATCTTTTTTAAGATAATAAGTCACGACACAATCAAATTTCGATTTATGTTACCATCACCAGATCATTTTCTAGGATTGCCAATCGGTAATGTCTGATTTTATTATAACAATTTTTGATTTAATTTAAAATATGAAAAAATTAAAAATAAATTGAATTATATATCTTTGGTTTATATATAATTATTCATATATATAATCGTAGTTAATTGGGATCAAATATTCAGGACAACATATTTACTTGAGTTATAAAATTGATGGGCAAATAGTAGTTAGACCATACACTCCTGTAACAAACGATAATGTCAAAGGTTATATGGATTTAGTTATCAAGGTTAGATTTTTTATAATTGTTGATTTTTCAAGCTGTCTATGTAAAATGCTTGATTTTTAATTCAATCATTTTGTTTTAATTGATTCATTTTGTGCTTATATTTTCTACCCCGACCGTTCTATATTGACATTGTTAATTTTTCTATGTAGTAGTGTGCGTGTGTATATTTCGAACACAAAAGATATTGATATTTATTTTTAATGAGATAAGTGAAGAATACTTTAGAATTTTAGAATTATTGATTAATCGATAACAAATATTAATGTGGTGGTCGAATTTATAGATTTTATTTCTCAGAAAAATTATTATTCTAGAATTATTTGTTTACAAAAATTATGGAATAAAAATGATTATTTGGTTTGGTGAAAATCTTGTTCGATTTTATGACCAAGTTTTGAAATATTTTTGCACATATATTTATTGATTATAAATTGAATTTTATAAATTTATAACAGCTGACAGAATTAATTTTAAGCCTTGAAATGTCACTATGGTCAATGATATGAACATGATTAGACGTTTAAGTGGATTAATTTTGATTGAACTGATCACTGTTAGTCTAATATTTGGATTACCTTTGGATTATTTTGATAAGATCAATAATTAATTTGTTGGAAGATTTTATTGATTTACTCTTGTTTCAATGCTATACCGTATTTAATAGTTTTCTCGATTATATTTGGTGTCTTAAAATTCGAAAAATTAATCATAAAACTAGGCATAGGCTTACATTTCAAGATTTATCAGACAGCGATTTATAACTTTTCCAATGATTTATAACTCATGTGCTGTTTGATATAATGTTCATTCATTAGGTTTACAGAAAAAACGTTCATCCTAAATTTCCAGATGGTGGCAAAATGAGTCAATATTTGGAAAATATGGAAATTGGTGATTACATCGATGTCAGAGGTCCTTCAGGTTTATTAGTTTACAATGGCAAAGGTAGCCATTATCTTAACATTATTTCGACATTTTTCCATGATTTTATCGTAGGTGTTTTTGCAATTAGGGCCGATAAAAAGAGTCAACCAGTTTTACATCAGGTAAAGAAGGTTAATATGATAGCTGGTGGTACTGGTATTACACCAATGCTCCAGCTGATTCGAGCTGTACTGAATGATCCCAATGATAAAACAAAATTGAGCCTTTTATTTGCTAATCAGGTAAAACTAAAATTTAAAGGCTATTTAAAATACTGCTATGGTGTTAGACCGAGGACGATATTCTACTTCGCGATGAATTGGAGGAATATCGTGATAAAAATCGAAGTCAACTCAATTTATGGTACACAGTTGACCGACCAACTGAAAGTTAGCTTGGTATTTTCATTGCCAATGTAATTTTCGTTCCAGATTGGCAATATAGTGAGGGTTTCGTCACCGATACCATGATTAAGGAGCATTTATTTGCTCCTTCCGATGACACCATGGTATTCATGTGTGGCCCACCTCCAATGATAAATTTTGCTTGTATTCCTAACTTGGATAAACTTGGCTATAGTCCAAAATTACGATTTTCATATTAACTTTGTGATTGATGTGTTCCGTTTTTCGTTTTAAACTCTTTGAAGTGCTATTTTATAATCATATATACATGTGCTCAATTTATTAGCGGATTTGGGACTCTGGCTTGCTTTTCACTTATTTTTTTTACTTTACGCTATAATTTGACCAATGAATCGTGCTGGTAATATTTTAGCGATTGACTAGCAATTATGTGATCCTGTTGTGCATGTGTGCTTCATAGTTGCATTCTATTGGTTGATTTCAGTTATTAGTGTTTCACATAGTGGCTGTCAGTCTGTGCTCGATTATATATGCTTATCATGCTTCAAATTTCGTTTTCGGAACGTGGCTGTAGTCTAGTTGAAAAATATATATATATATATTTAGAAAATGAAATTTATCAATTTTCTTAATCAAATAGAATATAAGTTTTATTGACATTATTGACTCACTGGTAAATATATTGATTGGAGTTAATATCGATCACGTTCCATATATATTTGAATGTGAATATCAAGTGAAATATTTAATGAAATAAATGAAGTTAACCGAATTTATAACATTTGTTCCAATCACCGATAATAATTAACATTATTGATTTGTCTTTTTGATTTTCATTACCGGCCAAACTTCATCTAATTTTATTGAAATAATTATAAAATTTTTAAGACCATTATTTTTTACTTTTCTAATAAGTCAATGTCTTATTTTTTTATTTTGATAATCTTTTGTAAAAACAATGGAAATTGGCATTTTTGATCAAGTGTCGATTCTAATAATGAGATATATCAATAAATTGATTATCTAATATTGATCGCATGTGACACTTGCTTATGTTTTCAATAGACTTGTTAAAGCAAGAAAATTTATATATTATTGTATTAATAATAGTTATTATTGATTTCTTAAATCCATATCGTGTATGTATTGATCAGGACTTCATATTTTAATGGTAAATTGTTATGATAAATATTAAATGGTTAAGTTTGAATGCTTATAGTTTTAAATAATTATTGTAACAAATATTATATAATTATTAATTTAGGGTTGACTGAATGAAGCACAGTCACGTGATTCAAATCGTATTTCAGAGGAATTTCCAAATCATATTATTTACTGATAAATAATAGACAGTAAAGAATTAATTTGACCTTTATATTCGATGGATGAAATATGCCATTACGATTATATAATAGACATGCCTGAAATCTATATATAATACGTAAAGAATGATTTGTGACCATCGTCGAATTAATTTGTCTTTTTATGTGAGTCTATTTCTTCCGAAATATCGATCATGTAAAAAAGTTACACAAAAAGAGTTCAAAGATTTCACCTTTGTTTACTTATTCATTATTTAAATCAAGTTTACTTGGATGCAACTTTGTAAAGTGAGTCGTGCTAGAAATATGATTTAAGAGGTTTGCTATGTCCTAAAATAAATTTAATAATTCGCAATTTGCTCATTTTCGAATTTATTGTGACGTAATTACTATTTTTAGATTTATTTGTTGACGATATTATAAATATCGATAAAGTGCAGCTTCTAAACTAATAATTTTTTTTCTCTGAGATGATTCATATCTGCCTTGTATTTAAAACATTAAATACGAAGAATTGATAAAAAAAACGGACAAGCATTAGATCATTATAAGTAACTCGTATCATAAGTAATTACTTATATCATATTTATATATTAGGCTACTAAATTGGAAATTATTAAAGAAAATCCTTTTAGTAACAGTTATGATGCTACTATTTTAAAAAACATGCATTGAAAAGTTACTGGGAGGTAACGAAATCAAATTATTTATTTAAAACAATAATTTAAACAAAACAATATCTTTTGACATTCATTCATAAAATTTTAAATCCTCACATCTCCATTTCTTGATCTTTTATGGATTCCTAATTATTTCCGTATTCAATTCTCCACTTATTTACCTGAATGAAAACTTTATTTCTTCTTTCTTTTTTTAAAATGCTCATAGAATATTCTTTATTTTCTAAATTTTGTTTAGTCATCTTTTACATGTCTTCCTTCTTTCATATACTTCCATTTCATAGACCTTTTCAGAATCGAATACAAATACATGATAGCCATGTAAGGCGCTACTATTTTAAAAACACGAATTGAAAAGTAACTCAGAGAAGTCACAAAACCAAATTATTTATTTAAAAGCAATAATTTAAACAAATTAATATCTTCTGAAATTAATTGATAATACTTCAAATTTAGATTTTTAAATCCTCACAGTAAGGATAATGCTTTTTTAAAAGTTACCTTAAATCATAGGTATTGTCTATCGAAGATATTAGACACGGTAATATAAATGTTCACGTTTAATATTATAACTAATTGGCAGTAATAAATTATTTACACTGTGAAATTTTAGCTAATATACATTCATTACGACATTTTAATTGTAGTCGGCGACTAAGAAATTGTTAATTGGTATTTATTGAGTTTATAATTTATTGGTATCAAATTTGGTTGTAGGTTTCAAGAAAATTGAAATTAAAAGGAAATATCGATGATTAAATTTTATCACTTTGGCCCTTGGTCTGTAAACTATCGTTATATAAAATATTGTATATTAATATTATTTTTATGATATAATTGTTTAAAAAGTTCATCATCATCTGATTTTAAAATATTTTTTTTATTATTTCATTGAATCCAATATTTATTTTCACCCGAGGTTTCTCTACTCGTCTAAATTGCTCCCGTATTCATTTTGACGCTGTATTTTGTTGAATAATTAAACATTCTAGACAGATTAATTCACAATTGAAAAATTTACAACTGTGAAAATCAATTTTGATAGCCTAATATCATACTGATTATAATTTTCGATATAGTTTAACATTAAACGAATAAATCTAACGAATGTTGTTCATGAATATCTAAAATATAAATAATCAATTTAAAAATCAATGAATGTTTGGAAATAAAGTAGATAAACATCAAATTTTCTTTAATAGCTTATTTGATTTCTCATCTTCAATATAGTTGTTTCTATCAAAATGATTTATAAAATGTTTCGATAATTATAAATTTTAAACTGCTCGGGTTTGTTTTTATTAATTTCCACGATAAGGTAGAAATTCATTTAATAAAAATCGACAACAAATTATTCAGTTCATTCTCGTTTCGAGTGCACTCGTGTTTATTTATAAATTTTTGATAAATTTGTTTATATAATGCTGTCATTAATAAATGGTTTTGGTAAATAATATTACTGGACATTAGTATGGTAGTAGTAGTCTTACAATATAAAATATATAGAAAGATTTGAGTTTGTTTTCTTATATTCAATGAATGAGTGAATGGAAATGAAAATGATAAGAAAAACCAAAATTAAGTGAGAAAGCGTTTAGCGTGTTAAGTATTTATGAATTAACCTTAATTAATTAATTTTTCTTGTTCGTCGACAATGTTTCATTTATGAAGAAATAGAAAAAAAT
>JBBMOY010627769.1:0-11524 GCA_037951405.1 Platydemus manokwari | reverse complement strand
AAAGGCGTTTGCAATGTCAAGCCAAGCAACAGAAATGGACAAGTGTCGAGTATACTTTGAATGTTCAAAAGCAGCATAATTTTACGATGCAATTTCGTTTTAACATTATTTTTTAATAGAATTAATAGAATTATTTTTTAAGCCGCTACTATTTAATAAAGCAAAGGAAACTAACTGAAAAGTCACGACATGAAATTATATTTAACTACGATTACTTAAAAAAAATTAGTATTGTTTTATATAAGATCTTAATCAAATTTTAAAATATTTTATTCGTTTTAAAATCCTTACACTTATGATTAATTGAAATTGCTTGGACCATGCTCAGCCATTCTTTTAAATAAAGTTTAAAAGTCACTTGCGTAAACTGATTAAATATTACGAGTGATTGGTTGCACATATAAGCTATTCAACAAAGAAAGCTCTTTCGACGAAAGCATAGAAGACTCAATTTTGAATCCTACAATAATAGAACCCTATTTAATAATTAATCAAATAATACTACCTGGTTATTGTCTCATATAAAATTAGTGTAACTATTAATAGCTTTTAGATATTGTCAATTGTACTCTTTATATTTTTATTTATTTATTATGCATTCATTTCTTTATTGGAGTGAGATTAATCATAAATAAATTAATTACTACTTAATATTTTCAAGCTAATATGAGCCACCGTATACTTAATAATAATAATAAATTACCATTAATTTTTAATATTGTAACATAACAGTGTTTATTACTAAATTTTCATTTATTTTTAACATGTGTTACGTGAGTAGGATCTAGATGTATTATTTTAAAAATATTTATTTATAAGATTTGAATTTTAGAACAATATACTTATCCATGATAAATTTGTTAATGTTTTTGGAATATTTATATTTAAGATTTGGGTTATGTTTATCATTTAGTGACTTTTTATTCAACTTTGGAATCGCCGTGCTTTAAATTGTTTACATATATATTATTATTATTAATTATTATCTACCATTATTGTTTATACACTCGAATTACCGTACTAAACTTTGGGCTTATTAATTGAAGAATTGACTGACATCATTCTGAAATGAACCTACATTCATATCAATGAATTTACTTTTTTAAATTTTCCACATTTGGTTATCTCCATGTGGCGATTGAAACATAATCTGTAAAAAATTAAAATATCCTTAATTCTTGGTCTGAAATTTCAATCTCCATGCAACTTGAATTTCCAATATGAATAGAGTCTACTCAGCTTTTATTTCATTATAAGATACACCAAATTAATGACACCAATATGATTTTTGTTCTATTTTCATGAATGATCATTAATAATATCAGTTTTATTAATTAAAACAACTGGCTGAAATGAAAAAAATTCCACTTATTTACTTTTTGAATAATTTATTCATTGGATAGATTTTTCAAATTAGAATATTGAAACATCTGCTGAGATTTTAATCAATCTTAATCCAAAAAATCCAAAGAAATATCTCCTTGGTGATATATGTTCACTGTGAATGGCTTAGACAACGGCTTGTTTTTGTCATTTTATCTGTTAACCTCAAATCCACCAATATTGATTTATTCACCAGTGAATTCGAGCCATTGATTATTCGCTTTAAACGAACATCACTCATTTAATTAATAGTCCATGGCTATTTTGAATTTATTAATTTACCTTTACTATTGGGTGTTTTAGTATAAGGAGAATTTGAATAGCTCTTCAAATATTTCACTTCTGATTTTTCTGATCCACCTGTGGACTGTCAACAATCATTCAGCATTGACTAATATAACCATCTGGGGTCAGGTGGCTACATTTAAAATGATTGTATCTCCAAGGCATGTTTGTTTATGTAATGGATATGCTCGTGTGAATTGTTAGCAGTTGGTTTTATAATTTCCGACTTATTAACTTCAAAATACATCAATTTCAATCTCGTCGAATTATTTATTTCATTTAAATTTAAATTAATTCAGTGCTGATCATTGATTAGATAACAAAATTTTTAATTATCTTATTAAAAATATGTGTTATTGATTTTAAAATGTTCGTTTTTTTTAATTATCTTTGGCTTATTTATTTTTAGTTTGATATTCATTCAAACATTAACTTTCAAGACAACTTTTAATCAACGTAGTTGAAAGAATGCATATTCAAAAGACTCCGAGCCATTTTCTATTTGCATTTTCTAATAGAGCGGGATAAGACTTTGGATTTTTTATACAATTCATCTTACAATTTTACCAGCGACTGCAACAGTTTTTCATCAAATAATTTTCCATTTGAAAGCTATAAATGGAATTTTTTCTTACTATGTAATTTTATCTGAATTTTCCTAATAATTAAATTTTGGATTTTCATCGAAGATTATCGTATTTGAAAATCTCTAATAATTCTCATTTATTTTCAAATTTTAAAGGTGACACGTGTGAAAATTTACTCTACCATTTATAAATTAATTATAAAATGGAATAAAATTTATTGATTTTTTTCTTTTCCTATTTTATTCATTTGTACTTATTTTTTTTCAAGCTTTAATTGGTTTTTCACAGAATAATAATATTATTGCCTTTTATTTTCACTTTACAAATATCTAGTTCTATTCTTGATTGATATCGATACATTTCCATTGATCAGATTATATATGGTTTTCCCCAAAAAATTTACAGGAATTCGTTTGAAGATTTTAAAATGACTTTCGTTGTATCGCAATAAATTCTGCTAACTTTAAAAATTCAAATTATTTTGATTATTGATCGTTTGATTGGTGCACATCTGTTCAATTTTATTCATACATGATGTCAATCAAGTAAGAACGTGTTTTTATTGTAAAGAAATTTTCGACAAGTATCAGGAAATTTTGAAATTTTTACGCACATTTATTGAACGCAAGGCAATTTTTTCTTTAAATGAGAGATTGTAATTAACAAGTAATATTGACGAAATATCATTAGGTAAACCACGACACTAAAATTCTTTCTTCATAGAAAATGGTTCCACAAATCATGGAATATATTTAAAATGAATTTGAGTCACGAAAGTTATCACTTTTCTTTGCATTAAAATCTTAATGAAGATGATCATAATCAACCAGTGAAAGTCTATGAAGATTTTGTATCTTTATTACAAAAAAATTCTCAATTCAAGGAGAAAATTATTGGGATATATGAACCCAAGTTTTATCTTCAAGGATCAGTTAAAAACCAAATCATGATTTGATCTTAATAATTAAATTATATGAATATCACTTGATATAAACTCACTGTCCAAGGCCTCATAGTATGGTACTTCCCAAACTAAGTTCAGATTTTGTTTCAAAGTACGGATAAACAAAAGTAGTATTCAGAATATCACTTATGAATACACTAGCTTAAATACTGATGTATCTCAAATTAATTTTTGATCTGCTCCATGCAATTATAATATCAACAAAATTTCAAATTTTTCGAAAATTATAATGGAAAATGATTAATTAAATTAAAAATAGATACAATACTAAATATATAACTAAAGATATAACTAAATATAAAAATAAATTATAAATAAAGAAACGTCTAAAAATAAATAGAAACTGGCAATAAAAAAAGATACAAAAAGTATAATTTAAAATAGAAAATGATACAAAGAAATCAGAAATAGTAGATTAATAATAGTAGATTATTAAACTCGAATAACTCGTTAATTTTATCATGTTACATTTACCAAATTTCTAAGTTACTATCAAAAGAAGATTATATTATCAATACGGTGAACAAAAGCATAAATAGTTGCATTGATTTACCACGAAAAAGAGTGATTGTTGAAGAATTATTACCTAAGATGAAAGCAATTCTAATATCCAAATCAAATTTTCGATTCACTTGCCACTGATTCAACAACATTCAATATTACGATAACAGGTAATGTTAACCTTTTAGAATTTTAAATTTTTATCATGCATTTCATTATCGGCATAATTTAAGCGAATGTTGTAAATTTTCTAAATTATTTATCTGGCTTCTCCAACCAATAAATTAATTTTAATTTTTGTATAAACTGAGTGACGACACGTGGTTTCTGGAATATTGGACCCCACCACCTTAAATCCTTCAGTTGGCACAAGAAATCTCTTCCGGTTACATGCTTAGAGTTGACTTTAAAATCTATTCTGTCTCATTAGTATCAACAGCAATAGAATTCTCAATAATAATTTAAATAAATTTACTCATTGTTTATTTTTACCATTAAATCACTGATTATTTATCATTCCCTGTTTTATTGTAGAAATTATCTTTCTACATTATGTCTAGACGTCTAAACAGCTTCTAACTTTAAAAACAAAAGAGGACAAAAAATAAACACACTGATATGACGCATGTGACCTACAAAATCAGCATATAAGACCAAACAAATTCAGTTTGATTGCACTTTGTCATACGCGGTTAATTGATTTAACAGAAGATTCCAAAATTATTCTAACGAGGCAATCAACAAACGACTACCAATTTTATTATTCTGGCGAAACATTTATTTTACGAAGCATTCAACAGACGATTACCAATTTATCATTATTGCGACGAAACCTTATTAGAAAAACATTCGAACGAATAGTTTATTGATCTATCGAAAATTTGAGGAAGCCTTCCAGTCTATTATTAATTGAAGAAGCCTACGGTAAATCATTCTACCTTTACTTAAAACCCGACTATTTACATTTTTTTGCAACAATGATGAGTAAAATTTTATGTTTTTATTACGCGCCCACAGCTATCTCGATAGCTGTGTGGTTGTTTTAAATTTATTTACGCTCTACTTTATTATCTCCCACCTTTTTAACCACGGAGGTGTCTCGCCAACTAGTTGGGCTCACCTGGCTGTCCTCCTGAAGAGTCTAGCCGTCCACAATAGAATTGTATCTTGGAGTGTATATTAAAATCCGATTTATTGTTAATAATCTTATTTTATTATATTCGTTTATTTAATAATTTATTTTCATATTTATCAGAATAATCTCATATTTAACTTCCTTAATATATCTTAACTATTATTGTTATTATACGAGAGTGATTCGAACACTTACTGCGTATCGTATTCGAGCAGATTCTATTGGGAACCAAATCGCAACTTTATCTTATATGTATCTTCAATTTTATCGTCTAAGCATATTCATCGTTAATTTATAATACCAAAATTTTAATTTGATTTCATTTCGTTATTCTATCTTACATTTATAAACCCCAACAATTATATTTAGTTATTGTTATCGTTTATTTATTCTTTTATAATTTACAAATATAATGTGTCATATTTCTTAAAAACCAAACCTATTGGAGTCAGATTATTATAATTACCACTTATACGTTAAATTTAAATCATCAACCAACTCTAAATTGTAATAATTTTTATTTCTTGAGCTCCTTTAGATTATTTAAAGTATCTTAATAAAAATTTTAAAACCATATAGGACACAAGAACATATTATATTAAATAACTGTGATCCTGTACAGAAAAAGTTAATTTATATATTATTAATAGTAATATAAAAACCTGTATAATGAAAATAAATAATTTTAATATTATTTTAGTCATTATCAAATGAATAATTATAAAAGTACAAAAGCAGTTCAGGTGACCACAATCATCTGACATCACTAAGAATATTTTCTGTGATTATCCAATCTTGTTAATTAAATTAACTCGAAATGAATTTCGATTGGCATATGATATGAATTGAATAATTAACATCAACAATATTTTAGGTAATTATTCTAGATACATAATTTATCATTGATCCTCAATGCAAAAGTAGGTGATGTTTTACTCCTATCAAATTGGTTATTAATATTTGCCAAAATATTTCTCAACATTAATAGATCGATTATGAATATTTTAAAAGAGAACAAGTTGCAGAACAATGTTATTTACAAGTTCCATAGTCCAATATTTTACTAAAGGTAATGTAAACGATATATTGACGCTTCTAATTGTAATATTCTAAATTTCGAAAAGATTATTTCATCATTTTTATTCATTATGTTGAATGTAATATGATAATTGCTGTTATTAGGAGTTATTAATTCATTATTAGCATAATATAATGGAAAGGGATTGGCTGAACTATTGTTTAGACTTTTCAACTATATGGATTTTTTAAAAAACTTCGAATTCATCGAGTGTTATAGTTTAATTTTTATATTTTACTTTATATTTTACTTTCAAATGATTACTTGAAAAATCGTTCATATTATAACAAAGTCCTTCATTGAGAAAGATTTTATCACTTATTTTGTCAGTATTTTAGACCAGTAAGTTATAAAAAATTTGTTTGTGCTAAGATTTAGATAAAGATTATTTTGGTAGTCATCATAGGTGAAATAATGACTATTCAAGTACTTTAAGTTTTAATGATCAAGTATTGGTGATCAATTATTGATGATTAAGAATTGATGATTAAATATCGACGATTAAGTATTGGTGATTAAGTTTTGTTGATCATTTATTGATGACTCAGTTTCAATGATTAAGTATTGATAATTGAAGTCCAATGATTAAAGTTTGATAAATGTATGGTTTAAGCAAAGATTATTAAATATTGATGATTAAGTATTGATGATTAAATTTTGTTGATCATTTATTGATGACTAAGTTCCAATGATCAAGTATTGATTATTAACTATTGATTGTTAAAGTCTGATGATATATTTTGATAAATAAGTATGGTTTAAGTATTGATGATTAGATATTGATGATTGATAATTGATTATTAAGTATTGATGATTTAGTGATGATATTCCAAATTTTCTGACTCCAACATTTGCAAAAAATGGTTTTATAATCAATGTAATTGTTGACCTTTCGCGGTCAGCGTTTTCATTTTTATTTTATTTCTTTATTGTTTCTAAAACTCTTGGGTAATATCTGAGTCTTACCAGTACTAGCAAGTTCTATTGACCCACAGGTCCCTCGCATTGATCAAATCTAATCCCCGTATGAAGACGGGATGAGTAGCTCTGGATATTGTTTTATTGATTTTATATTATCTTTTAACCTTTAACTGTCTCAACTGTATCTTGCCAAAAAGGTGATGAGATTATTTTGATGATGAAATTATTCACGGAAATTATTGTAGAACCTTATGGCACTTACTGATCTAATATTACAACAACTGTATGATTTAAATATACTTTTATTATTAAAACAACAAATCAGAAATATACCTAAAAAAATATTGTTCAAATACTAAGATACAATCAATAAAAATAAGGTTTTTAGAATTACTTTTATACGCATAAACGTAGGATATTTTATACACAATTCCAAAAGCGTCTAACGTTTTGCTCCAAAGATGAGTAAAACGAGGTTTTTATGGAGCAAATCAAACCCTCTCAATAGGACAAGTATGCGGTTTTTATAATTAACTGACGGTTTTATAATTATTGGATCTTATTTGATCATCCTATGACATAGATGTTCTTCCAGTATGTGTACTGGGCGTATACAAATTCTGGATCCCTTGTGTAATTGAATCTTCTTTTGTTTCACGGGATCCTAATGCTGATATTACGTATTATCGTTCCTGTATATCACAGTCCTAACTGTGTCCTAAATTTGTTCATTGTGTCTTAACTGTGTAACTGTATCTGTTATATTTGCGGTCACTACCATAGATAACGGTGAATCATTCGTAGATATTCCCTACGAATATTTATTAAATGCATTACATACACCTTTATTGCACTGGAATTTTTTGTGGCAGAGAGAAATTCTCTACGATGAATTCCACTATTAGAGAGAAATTCTCTCTAATTAAACACACAGGTATTTTATTTTATTTTGGTGCATGACTATTTATTTTATTCTGGCTGTATATTTCATTAACTGGGCGCAATAATTGGTGATATCGGATTGTTCATTATTAATATTTCATGGTTATTGTTTATTATAGGAGAAATGTTTAAAGGATTTTTAAATTGTATTATTTCAAAAGATATTTTAAAATGGTTTTACAATATTATTTCGAATTTAATTTAATTGTTATTTTATTCTGGATTTCTACACGAAAAAATTCAATATAATTTCATGCGGAATACTTTTATACATCGATACACAATCATTATCAGTTCATTGTCTTTTTACAAACCCCAGAATAATAATAGTTAAAATGTAGATCAGTACATGAAACAATATACAGACATAATATATAAACAACTGAGTAATACAAATCAATAAAATATATTCAACAAATCAAATAATAGCAAATGATTTTAGGTATCTAAAGACGATATGCTATTTTATTGCATTGTAAACTTAATTCAAAAAATCCCATAATCATTTGCCAATCAGATACTCATCACCATCTAGTAGTTGACCTTTTAATATCAACATTATTACATGTCCATTCCTCATGACTTTTTTAGTTTTTCTTATTATTTTCGTACGATAATGGGTTCAAACAACTTATAAATGTAAGACTTGAAAATATTCTTATATCAACAATTCTTGAATTTTAGATGAAGTAGGAAAATGATTTAAAAATAACCCATATTTTAAACTTTACCTCATTGTTAGTCAACTGATTTTTCGTGATCAAAATATTCCTTTTCTGTCAAAAATCAATTGCAACTATCTTCAACTATTTTGATTTTCTTCAAATATTAATCATCATTGTTTTGTTATTTCCTGCTTTCATATGGCAATAAAATACCATTCCCTTGACTAGGTTATGTTTAAATTATTTTGTCCCTTTCTCACTGAAGGTCTCCAGCTTATGCGCTGTTGCTGGAAGGTCATTCAGGTGCGAATTTGTCAAATATTTTAAATTTATTTCTTCAATCCCTCTATTTTTTTAATTTTATTTGTTTTTCTTTTTAAATTTTCCTGATTTTATAATTAAAACAACTCTTGATATTTAAAAATTTCTTAAGATGATTTTTATGATGAATTTGGAATTATTTTTTGTCAACAAGTAGCTGATATATTTTATGAGTTTTATTAAACTTAATTTTTTGTCACATTTTATAAATTTTTTCCTTTAATATACTCGTATATACATTTTAATAATATCGTTAACAACAAAATGCACCATCAAATCAGAATAAATCAATTATATTTTAACATTCTACTTGTTTTAAAAAGAAATTTCAATAATAATTTTTACATATTTACAGATATTTATTGCAAGATAATTTTCCAGACAATTGTCTCGTATTCTATTTGGTTTACGGATTCCCAGCATTGTTTACCATTGCTTTCTTAAACATGTATTGTGTAAGAAAGAAAATATTATCATCAAATAACCCGTATTTCAATTGATGTTTCAATAATATGGATTTTATATATTCTTCAAACACTACTATCTATACTTTTGTGACTCGTCAAAATCTGCTTATTTTGGAGGGGGTATTGCGATTTGGCATATTATGTACGAGAAACATGTGGTGGAAAGCTTTATAAAAATATGTTTTCGAAGTTGTAATTATCGATTAATTAAACTGTTTCGTGATTTCGTTCAGACTTGGGGCAATTTTCTAAAGCATGACTAAAACGCCATTCAAAAAATACGCGCGATTCTAAATATGTAAACAAATATCAGATATTCGTCTATATTTAAATTTATTCTATGTGTGTGCGTGTATTTCGTGTATCATATTGGTATTTTTTAGTAACATTTTAAGCTTAGTATTTTGCTATCATTTTTGGTGTTACTAATGTATTAGTTACTATTTTTAGTTTAAATAGTTATTTTTAGTAACTTTCATTGTTATTTTATTTATAAATATATATTTATTTATATATATATATTTATAAATATATGATTCTACAATGACCTTAATGTTAGCAAAATAATTTCTTATCTTGATGCTTTTCAACAAATTCTATGTTTATTTTATTTGCTGTTGAAAAATTTAATTTTGCATTTATTTTATTTTCAAATTCAAAAACGATTTTCTTGTGATTTTTTGATTATTCAGATAATTTTCCTCAAAAGTATTGCAACAGGACAGGATCAACGAGCTCAACAACATCTTCTTTATCTTCAGCCTTTCTGAAAATCAAACCCCAATCTCTTCAATCAACCTACTATCAAAGCCTACAATCCAGGTGAAAAGTCGACATAGACGAATAACAAATATTTGACTTTTTGTGATTAATATGATCCTTTTAAATTTTTGTGATCTAACTTTTTTGCACGATTTTGATTTATTACTGCCGATTTATGTGTAAAAAATTATTTTTAAATTGTTATAGTATATAAAAACAAAATCACAAAACATTATTTTTTTGAAATAAAAGGTATGAAATAAATAAAAAGGAAATATTTTTTAATAATAAATCCCATACGAAATATTAATAATTGGACGAGATAATAAATAATAAAATAATCTCCATAAATAATAATAATATAAATTATAAATGTGGACGAAAATTGGAATTTTAAATGTAGGAGAAAAAAGAAAAGATTATGAATAATATGAGTGAAAAATAGATTAAAATTATTAATGTATGCGGATTTGTAAAATAATTTTAAAAGCCAATTGGGAAAAAGAAAATAATAAAAAACGATTATTAAGAATCCGTTCTAGAAAATACTATATAAGGAATGGCAAAATCACAAATTTCACTCTTACAATAAGAACTATTACGATTTGATATTTGGACCATCTTGAAAGGAAAATAGACAGGAATATCTATAGAGTTGTAAAGTTTTTAACACTTGATAAAAAAAGAGATAAATTCGAATATCAATAAAGGTGTGAACATTTGAACATCTAATAAAAACGAGATAAATATAATTCAAGGACCCGCCCATATTATAAAGTCTATTATATTCATATAAAAATCATATACCAACGCAAAAGAGGTTAGGTATTTGAGCCTTTCTTTGTTGAAAATCTTTTTTAATCTGTGTGTTTGTGAAAAATTATGATATACTGTTTGCTTGCATAAATAAGTTTGCCTGAACAAATCAAAGTTAAAAAAATTTTATAATACTTTTAGTTGCATTAAAAAAGTTGAAATTTGCAAATTTGTTATCATAACAAATAAATCTTATTGTTATCATAGTTGTGTTTATTTATTGTATTATTTGATTATAAATATAAGAGCACGCACCTACCGGATTGATATTGCTCTTCAACCGGTAGTATCGAACTCACATCCATACATATGTTGGGAAAACATGGATCGACTAGTGCTCTACTCAGACAGTGAGGAGAGCGAAGAAGAGAAGACCCAATTCACCATTACCTCTTATAGTGAATGGATGCAAATGGTAGATGAGGAAAAGAAGACGCAAGAATAACAACAGCGAAAACCCATTTGTTTATATAATATTTTCAGTTTGAGTCAAATTGTTTGAGTTAATTGTAAATTCGTTTATCGATTTTTAAATAAACTTTATAAAGAATTTGCGTGTCTTTGATTTGATATTGATAAAATAAATAACAAGGTGTTGGGGAAATGAAAAATTCAGCCGAAAACAAAAGTAACAATTCTTGACAATCGACAGTCATGCTTGATGGCATTTGTTTTTAGTGTAACAATTTTGTGTATA
>JBBMOY010626658.1:0-11524 GCA_037951405.1 Platydemus manokwari | reverse complement strand
TTTTGTTTTGTTTGTGTTTTGTTTTTTTTTGTTTAGCGAAAAAACCGGAAAGGAATTACCGACACACCTGGTATATTATTAAAATATAAATAAACAATGGTCACTGAAATGGTTGGCATTCATCTAATTGATTTGAAAATGATTTGGAAATGTTAAACGTAACCTTTAAATTGATAAAAGTAAAAATTATTGTTCAGAATCAAAATATAATTTCCAAGTGTAAATTATTATCAATACGTGAGGAAATAGGGTACTCGACCAGGTGTCGATAAGTAGAATGATCAGCCAGAATAATTATTATTATAGATTCATTTTTAGTGAAAATAATTATGGCAACAATAATACTGATTATAATTAAAATAATAAATTTGTTTCAAATATCTATCAGTAATACAATTATTATAATAATTTTTATGATGATAAAATTAATAATTACTTATAATATTGCTTGTAATATCGCCTATTATAGTAAAGATCGAACCAATAATTTTAGAATATGATTTGGTTAAAAATAATATTTACTATGATTATATAATTTTAATAACTAGAATATTAATATAAATAAAATATTATTTTAATTATTGTATAAATATTTAACAGCTACAAACTCACAACTCATCAATATCAATTAAGCCATGGCCAACTTTTCGATTATTACTTCTGATCATTTGCAGCAATTGATTTTCTGCTAAAAATCGTTTCCTAAAAAAACAAACATGAAATAAATGGCTATTAAATCTTTGCTTATAACTTCAGCAATTCATAAGGGCTGTTTGAACTGACTTTATCAATATTTACTGCCTTGCCATTGATAACAATTACCAACCAACAAAGGATTAGTAAACAGCGCAACTTCATTGATATCCTAGCGAAAAAATAATTAAATCTTATATAGGTATTAAATATTTTACTTGATTCCTCTATTAATTTAAAGAGAAAAATTATTTTCTAGCTTATTTATACTACCTCTTTTCACTGGTGCTTTTCTTTTTGTATCGCAATTAGATGGATATCAACAAATAATAATCGAGTCTATTCAACAGACAGCTAATCGTTAGATAAATTCTGCTTAACGTATGAAATTTAGGGTAATTTATTCACGTTTTATAATCCTTCTACAATGCGAGAGTCTTTAAAGTTTTTAGATCCAATTTGTTTAATATTGATCCTTATGTCTGTCGAATTTAATCTCATCTCAATGTTTTATTTATTAAATGATCTTTATCTAATTTATCAGATTTTTTATTTTGACTTTCTTAGTATTAGTATTATTGATATTCGCATCATCTCAATACTTTTATTAATAAATATAGGAGTTTTATTATAAATAATATCTATGAAGAATATTTAATCTTTTATAATGCAATGTGAGATATTTTAAATGAATTAAATTTTTAATTCAAGTTTAATTTTATATAAAATTAAATTTATTTGTTTAAATATTTGTATTTAAATAGATTTATGGTGTCTTGAATTTTCAGTTCGTTTTTAATGTGTAGTTTTTAAAATAGTAGCGGCTAACACAATAGATGACAAGAAATACCTTTAAGTAATTTGGTTAAATATACTTTCGTATTTAATGAATTAATCACAGCAAACAAATTTCATTAGATTAGCGCAAGATACATTGCTAAGATTTTTAATTTATAATAATAATAACTTATTTTCTCTTAATTTTGTTTAACAAAGTACAAGAATTGATAGTAATAATAACAATTATACTTATTATTATTGATGCTGTTGTTGTAAGCCGGTGCTATTTCATAAAGTATGCATTGAGAATGAGTGGAAAAGTAATGTCATCAAATTATATTTTAATTACTATTACTCAAGCAAATAAATATTTTATATAAATCTGATTTTAAAATTTTTAAATTCCAATTTATTATACAAATATTTAAACAAATGATTGATTAAAAGTATATAATACTCTATATAACTTTTCATTATAAATATAAATTGTCCCACAGTAAACCACTAACAATTACTTGGCAAAGACTTTCAAAATGTTCGCTACTTTCATTAATATAAAGATAAAATCTTTATTTACAAATAATTTTGGTTGATTTTCAACATAATTTTGATATCGCATACAATATATATTTGTGTGTGTAATGATTTTAAACTTTTTCTTTCTTGAATTATTTTTATTTAAATTTCACCTAAATTAAGTATATTGCAAAAATCAGCGGGAATTTTATTTCCCGATGTACCAGGTGTAAAAATCCTTAACCTCCATTTCATAAAGATTTGCGAATAATTTTTTTTTTAATTTCTGTCATTTTTAACAATATAAAATAAACTCGATTTTCAACAATTCGAGAGAATATATCTCTTTATAAAGTTCTATATCAACGTCAAGGAGTGTGTTGCAAAATCTGTTTTCAAATTTTTTGAATGCTTGAGAATAATTTTGATACCTCCTCTCACAAGTAATGATAGCCCTAAGATCCGTGTATTTTCCGTGATTATATCACACAAATAAACACATCAATTGTCCATTAAGTGAGTAACCCACTAGTAATAATACATAACTTTTTCAAAGTATAAATTTAGTCTTATCCTATAGTCGTTTCCTATTCATAGCAATCCATAACTCAGTGGAAATTATATTGGTGAACTTACTGAAATACCTCGCAATTTCAGGTGCTAATAATCGATGTGAGTAGTTATATCGTTGATATGACAAAAATAAAGATGTTAATTTTATGTAATTTCACTAGTGGAATTGAGGTGCTTTTTGTGATCGGTAACCAAATTCCATGTGACTGATAAAGACTTTGTTTGCAACTTTTTGTGTTGTATATATGCTTTGCCCTCTTTAAAGCATTTTGCTTTTGATCATTTCATACATTGTAAAAATTATTTGTGACAACATTGACAACAAAACAAGCGTTAATTTTACTTGTATGTCATCTGTAATTTAGTATTGCATTTATGGAGGAATTATAATTGATTAATATTAGTCAAAATCAAATATCGAAATATGCTCCTCATCTTCTAATTAATGGAAATCTCAAACAACAAACTAGTGACCACATCTTGTGATTCAGTGTTTTTCAACTCTTTAATGGGTGTGGACTTCGTTGAAAATACCACATTCGTCGCAGAACAATGTTTTTTATTTTATTCTTAAAATTTGCATGCTGATAATACCCGTAACTATGTTCTAAAATATTAGAATTCATAACTTCCTACTTTATTCCCCGTAAGAAATTTGTGCGCACATTGTCGCGACGTTTGACAATAGTACAATTGAGAATGTTTTTAGCAAAAATTCAGTTCAGTTATCCATGCCTATCAACCAAATACAAGAAACCAAAAGTTCATTTTTAAAAAAATAGTAAAGGATGTTATCGTGCTGAAAAACGGTTGACGACACAGATCCTGCTTTGTTCTTTCCTCTAACTGGAAACCAGTTTAGCACAAGTGACTCGAATTCCTCTTAATCTATCATGATGAAACTCCTTGGTCAATCGGAACTTTGATTTAAAACCACTGGCTTAATTTTTTGTGGTCAACAACTTTACTGTTGAGCTTTATTGATCCTAGTGATCATTTGTCAGTGTGCACTCGGCAGTGGTATATTTGTGATTTAGTTGTTACATTCAATTGCCAAATCATTAACAAAACTTTATTTAATATTTTCTTATATTAGGAATTAATTTAGACAAAAAATTTTAAGGTTGAGTAATTAAATAAATAGTCAAACGAAAAAGCTTTTATTTATTAATTGCAAAATATAATTTTTTTAATTAGAATAATCAAAAGCCTTATCAAATAATCTGGTGTCCAAATGTGTTTGTCAAATTATAAAATGAAAACCAAAATGGAGTTGTGAATTTCATAAATTGATCAATGGATCTGTGAACATTAGCTTTTATTATGGAATGAATGAGTATAAATTCATAGTGAATAATTTATTACGTAATCAATTACTCTTATCAAATTCATCATGTAACAACCGGTTGTCACACAGCACATTATCCACCACTTCAGTATAGAAAGATGAGAACAATTTATCGATTAAATGATTTTTTCCATCAAATGCCTAACGTGACTCAGTTTAACTTTTATTTATCTTAACTTGCATATTTCAGTCTATACTGTCCTTTGAGAATGCTGTGATAATACATTCATTACCTTAGACACCGTTAAATGTTATGAATTTGCATTGTATAGATGTATAATTTATTTAAATTTATAATAAAATCGATATAATCAATAATTTTAATTAATTAAGCGAATCTTAGTTAAGTATATTTTAATCGTAATAAAAAGACAAAAAATTATTTCATCTTGAATGACATTATAATAAAATGATGATAATTTTACTTATAAAATAATAAAATAGCTTAAAGCCACTGCAATGATGAAAATTAATTTTACAGACAAAATTATAAACCAAAAATGATGATCGCTGTTGCTGTCGTTTACTGCAATGCAATAAAATTACAAAATTCAATCCGAATGGGTTCATTTGAAATTGGTTTGAATACCCATGCCAAAAATTACTTGGCAAAGAAAATATATAAAATAAATTTGACAAGCCATAAATCATGATAAATATTTAAATCCGTATGTCAAATAATCTTTAGTTTTGAAAAGGTTCCTCCTGCTCTCGAGCTACGTTTATTTAGTATTGAAGTGCACAACTCAATGTTTGTTTATTTATTTGAATAAAAATAATAAATTTTGTGCATTAAGCGATTCCCGATGCATGTTCTTATCGATTAGAAAACCCAAATATAAAATAAACTCACTTGTTAGATAAAAGAAGTAACAGTGGGAGTAATAGGTTGAGCGAATTACAGTCACTGGATGAAACTCAAAGCTTTCCATTTTAAATAAAGATTTTCGATTTGATACAATAAATGTAATCGATTTATAATTACATCATTTTTGTCTCTGCTCACTCTTATGAATACCTGCCAATGGTGTTTATTATAAAAAATTGGTTTATCATTCACAGTGTATTAGCTTTGACGAATATTGAAGCATTCTAATAAATTGCTAAGCTTTCATCTACTTATTAACTATCAGATTATTTCATACTTCTTGTAATTATTTATATTAAATCGATATTCAAAATCTAGCCTGTTTATATTTTAATTGTAATTAAAATATAATTTGTGTCTAACCATTGGTATACTTTATAAAATAGTAGTTGCTTACATGGCTACCACGCATTTGGATTCGATTCTGACAATGTCTGTGGAATGGAAGTGTAGTAGAGAAGGTAGATATAGAGAAGATGTGAAGAAGATATAGAGAAGATGTGAAGAAGATATAGTAAAGTTGTATAGAATAAAGAAGAAAAAGTAACTCTATAATGAAGATATAGAAAAATTAGAGTTATTAAGAAGATACAGAGATTATATAAAGTAGAGAAGAAATAGAAATTTGAATATAGAGAAATTTATCTAGAGAATTTGATAGGCAGAGTTTCTCAAAATACATTATTGATAAAATGAGTGCCTTAAATCAGTGTTATTCAAAATGGGGGGTGGCTCGACCTACCAATGAGTCGTGAAAATTTTTTTATGGGTCTCGAGAAATTTCATATTCGACACTGACTTATATTAAGACAAAATATCGATCGAATTTTAAAGATCTGGAATTAGTACTGAGACCAGCCATCACCGAAATAGAACCAAGATTTTGATGTTTTATGCTAGAATATAGAAAATCGTTGTTATTATTAAATATATTTTAATTTTTTGGTGTCAAAAAAAATATTATTAAAAAATTTACTTTATTATTTCTATTTTAGTCCCCAGGAGTGTCGCAAAAAGATGTGGACTCGTAAAGTGGGTCGCAACACAAAAAGTGTGAAGACCACTGGCTTAAATAACAAAATACAATAATTATAGCCAGAAATCAATTTTGATTTCATCAAATAAATAATAATGGAATCTTGAAATCTTGAAATGATATAATGATATTTATCCAAAATATATATATTCAAGTAATATATAAACTGTTATAATATTTCATAAAAATATTAGTAAATTTTATCTGAAAAAAAACATTTATCTGATAAAAACCAGATGAAAATTTATGAGCGAATTTTTCTCATTCATATAAAATCTAAAGTAAACAATAAATTTTGAATTGAGATAATTATGATGAATTCACTTATCTCCTGCTCAAGACGCCATTATCGGTTGATCTCCATTTCTTATATTTTTCACTTATCATATTTCTGATAATATGCTTCTAATATGAAAGACCGAAATTTGAAACACCATCTAAACTGAGACGGCAATTATTCGAGTGGATATTTATTAACGCTTTGTAATTGTGGTAAAAATCGATCTCAATAAGTATTATGTAATAAAAATTTTAAATAAAATGACTGAAGACAATAGAATTTATTATTTTTATATTTTTGGGCTTTATTTAATCATTTCATTGATTTTTTCATAATCACCACATTTTACCGAGAGTTAGTTTACAATGATTATTTGGTTGAAGGTAAAATGAATTCAGATCATCAATCAAGGCGACAAAAAATATGGATATTTTGTTTAGTGATAAATTTATATCTTTTATCTCAATTTCAGTATTGGCTCTCAGGCGGTTTATTTAAGGCGATGTCCAAAATTTGGATTGATTTTACACTACTCGTTTCGTTAATATATAAGAATATATTAACGAAACGAGTAGTGTAAAACCAATCCATATTTTGGACATCGCCTGAAAAACCGTTGACAAGTAAAACTGAACAATGCTTTTACGAAATATCATATATGGAAATAACAAGATCTGAAAGAATTTAGAACTTGACAGTATTAAACCCGAAAAAAAATTCTGTCTTCCCAAAATTAAAACAACAAATCCAATTTATTACAAAAAATTGTGTTTATTAAAGAGTATTTCAAACGAAAAGTTCGTGATGCATGTTAATAAACTTTGTGAACAACATATATTCATTTAACTTGATCTAAAAATACAACAGAAAAAATTCCAGTCATATTTTTTAGTAACTTAAATGAGTCATTGGTAATACAATTCAATGACATCCATTGAATAAAATGAAAAATTTAATTAATTATATGATTTATGAAGTATCATATTGTAGAGAATATGACAAAAAAGTTCAAAATATCTACGGAAACCATGAAACAACATGAAACCATAAGCACGATGAATGGATCTGTCAGCAGTCAGTCAGATGCTTTTAAACTATCAATCTATAAATAGGTTGATCATTGACTTGAGAGATAAAAAAATTGCCAGTATGCTAGTCTTCAGGTGGTTCAAACAAATAAAAAGTAAAGATGAAGGACAACAGACACCCAACAATTCTTTAGGAGCAGTCGAGTGTTGAGAGCAACTACTAGACTTTATTGGTCGATAAATTCAATCGTTGTTTTTCGAGTCGAGTGTTCATCCTGTTGTGATTTGACGTCCGTCTTTTAAAACTTTTGTTTTTCGGAGTATTGCAGGTTGATGATCTCATTAAATTTGTGCCAATTCTTATTATGTAATTTGAACGATCCGAGTATATGACAATATAAATTAAACAAGCTCCTGGCCACGATAAATCAGAATAAATTACCATAGTGATAGAGAAATATAACGCGAAAAAGTCTGAAATTTATAACAGAAAAAACATTCCAAAAGAAATTAAGAAAGCGAGAAACCTCGGTTCAAATATTCATCCAAATCAGTGATAAGCAAAATCGGATCAATAATTCAAAGCAACTTATTGATATCAACATTTTATAAGCCATGAAGATATTCAACTAAATTCTATAATTTTACAATTTTCCACTGATTCACTAAAAGTTCTGAAACATACTTTACTGTACTCTACTGCTTTACAACTACACGTGTTCCGAAGAAAATCAATTTACAATCAAACATAATTTGTAAGTCTTTTATTGAAATTGTATTATGCAGAGTTGAGCCGCTATGTAATTACAATTTTCTGCACGAAATACATAAACATTTTTGATGTGACTCGTCTCTAATTTTCCAAAATAACTACTATTTACAACATCTTCCCAATTTATTACTAAATAATAACATTTGTAGCAAATTACATTTATTTCAAAATATTTATTAATAATAATATATTTATTAATAATATAATTATTGATTGTTATTATCAATTGCACTATTATGTATTAAATTTAGCAATTTTTATGTTTTTTCATATTTCAAGTAATTATTCAAATTATTTTATAGAATTAATAACCAATATGCCCTACTATTTCAGATAAATCAACGTGCCGTCTTAATATTTAGTTATAACCTGATTCGCTTTATTATTTCTGAAAACAAGGCTCATTGTGAATTGTTTACTCTTGATTGTGTAATTGCCTTCATTTTCAATACTGCTTTAACATAACTGTTTTTTATTTGCAAAATAGTGCTTTTCAATTATTGGTATTTTGTTATAATTTATTATTTATGTATATTGTAGCACCAAAAATCTTGACTACATATTTTAATCCAATATTTTATCATTTATATGATTTGTATAATCATTTGTAGTAATCATGGCCTTCAGAAATTTGATCAATTTTATGATGATGACAAATTAAACCCAGAATAATCTAGATGACCTGTTTCAGTACTTGACTGCTGGACGACTTAAATTTTTGAAGTATGTTATGATTGATCTTAATGTTGAATGAGATGAAATTCTGCAAAAAAAAACAAAATTGGACCTTGAAACCCTTGTTTTGACACTTTAAACATTGATAAGCCTACACGGTCATACATGCATAGCAGTCAGCCAATCATATTGAAATTAGATGGTGAACTACAATTGGAAAAAGGAGCATAGGCACATAACAACACACACATAGGGATTGACCAATCCCACTCATATAAAAACTTAAAAACCCAATAAGAACACAGAAAAACAAATATCAAATCAAAATATGAAGTAACATGACACAAAAAATACATACAGATCGAGAATATAAAAATCGATGTAAAGATGGACAAATTCCGGTTGAAAGCCCAGTTTGGGTTGAGATTTTGTAATTCGTGTATTGATCAATACACCGATAAACATATTTACCTTCGAATTCGAGTCAAGTTTTATTTATTTTTTATAATTACTCAACATTAAGATAAATAAAACCTTACGAACAAGTAGACTAAAACCATTTCACTATCGTTTGTAAAAAGGTTTGCATGATGATTACGAAATATATTGATATAAATGAAACAAAATCTGGTTTAATAATTTAAAATTCAACTTCTTCCAGTGAACCATTTAAAATCTCTTGAATTTAAGCTAAAATCTCGGTTCGAGTTTTAATAAAAAAATAAACGTTGAGTGATAATTAAAAATTATATTTCTCCTCTGCTTTCCTTAATAAAAATCAATCCATTGATTTCATATGGTATTACTCTCAAATTATTTTCGTTACCATCTTCAATTAAAACTCCTTAGTGGCTTATTTTCGTTAAAGCTTCTAATAACTGAATAAAAAATGATTATTATTTTACTTACGTGATTACATCATCGTGTTTAATTATTGAGATGTATATTGGTAATTATTTTATCATAATTTATTAAAGCGCTCTTAAGCGAAATGAAAGAAAAATCACTGGCAATAATTTTGATGGATAGTTTATGTTTAAACAATATTTGAAACAGCATGACTTGAATCTATGGGGAAAATATTGATTTTCTAAATGGTCTATCAGGAAATGAAATGAATTTTTTTAATTTGTTCATCTTTTAGAAAACTAAGAGCGGGAAAAATTACAAATTTCGGATCAATATGTAAAACTAAATAAAATTAAAAATATCAAATGAGTTTTGTCACTACATAGTATATTTAATATTGTTAACATTAAAAAATTATAATTCAATCAAAAACCTACTTTCAATAAATAACATGTCAATAATATAAATTACAAAATTCACTTACTTGATATTTGAAATAACCAGTCCTCGATGGAAAAAGAAAAATGATATTATTAATCTGAAATTAATTAATCAAAAAACTAGCCAATATTTCTCTTGATAGTACTAAGATAGGTGAATGATTTTTGAGTTTTATTACATGAGTAAAAAGGGAGATAATAAACAAATGATAAATTCATGTAAATATAATAATTATTTATATTGTTAAAGAAATAAATGAAACTTAGTTAACATGAATCGTTTGAAGCTGTTTTTAGGACAAAAATATACAATAGGTTTGTATGTTCAATGTAACTATTTCTTTGTGTTTTAGTTAGTAGGTAATATCACCGCTGATAAGGCCATAAAGATAATATACAAGCATAAACTGAGAAAAATATATTAATATATTCTACTAAATGGTGAATAAAATTCCCACAAGGATCTTATCTTCTCTTTGACTAATCAATATTTATGACTTGACTTTCCGCACATAATTGGCTTAAAAATATGTTTCGAAACACAATTGACTTTTGCGTCAGATTTTAACGACCAGTTTAGTTCACGGACATGTCAAATTCAACAAGGTTAATCGATATATTGTATTTATACTATTTTTTGGTATATAATGACAGATATTTTTATCTCTTCATCACACAAATTCTTTAAAGAACTTCAATAAGATTTACTTATTCGTTATGACTTTCTGTTGGTTGACGGAGATGCTTGCTAAATGCTGCATGTGTAGTTCATTCATATCATTATCAAAATGAAATATTTTAATTTTTCCATTTTAATTTCATTTCCGTGTGTAATTATAGCTTATTTCAGGTTTAAACCTTATATGTCGCTACAGTTGTCATTGTAATATTATATTGAAAGACATCAGACCAAATTCTCAATTTTAATTTCAACGAATAATTAGACAAAATATTTATGAAGTTTTCTTTCGATTTCGCGTATGTGTATATCTAAATAATTTTAAAAAACGATTTATGCAATGCCTTATTTGGTATGTCAATACCTTTTAAAATTGAATTTAAATCTACTATTCTGACTACATTTTTGTTTAACAAATAAGACAGAAGAATTTTCAGTTTGTCTTATTTTCATTATCATTGGAAATTTCTTTCCAGAGAAATTATATAAATAGAGAATTTCAAAAAATATCAACAGAAATCTCTATTTATAAGTTTTGAGATTTACCAGATAATTTGGATTAAAGATTTAAGATTTTTGAAATGTCTGAGAGAAATTAATATTATTTTTAATCCTTTGATTGCTAGCCTTTGGAAGTGGCGAATTCGAGATATATAGTTTTTTATGAACAGAAATCCAAATCTTCTATCAAAACGGATTATGTTGTATGAAAACAAATCCATTATTGATGGTTATGAATGAAACGAACTAAATGATTATGACAATAAACTCGTTTCTATAATTTGTTGCAGATTTTTCGAAGTAATTTTAAATTGGCGTTGTATTAAAATAATTGTTTAATATCTCAATTTTAGTTATGAATAAATTGTTAATCATTACTGGTGAAAAATATAAAATAATGAAAATATTGGGTACTTTCCTGTTATCCGGGATGCAGACAAAACAATTAATATATAAAATAATATTTAATCAATATATTTAAAATTT
>JBBMOY010625547.1:0-11524 GCA_037951405.1 Platydemus manokwari | reverse complement strand
AATAAAAATTAAGGCTTGTTCACAACAAATCTTCCCTATCAACATATTTGTATCTTAACGCTCATTTCATACAGGTACACCTGATATTAATCAATAAATCAAAATAAAGACGGTTTTAATAAGAACTTTGTGGGCATAATATTGCAATCTTTCAATCCAATATTGAATTTTGGAACGCTTATTTTTTGGAAAATTTACTTAAATTTTGTATAGAATTTCAGTTGAATAACAAGCAAGCGTAACGATTAATTAATTGTTTGTTTTTACTGAACTAACTTTCAGTAATTTTTGTTTTAATGTAGCACAAAGCTCGATACTAGAATTACTAATGGCAAATTCCTCAAAATATTATTAAATCTAAGTCCCACGGGCTTCTATATTTAGTTTTATTTGAATTAATAATTTATTTGAAGCTTTAACTCGATTACGATAACTTTATACTTTTTATATTCAACTATAATACGGATAATTAGGTAGTGTTGAATTATTCCTTCACTGATGTTGTCTTATGAATTATTAAAGTGACTTTAAGAGCACCAAATATTATACATGAGATAATAATTACGTCCGCAATTTGCGTCGGGTCATGAAAACCAATAATAAATGATTATCTGGAATTTAATGACAGCAGTAATACGAAATATATCGGAATAAAGAATCGTATAGATGAGATTATTAAAATTAAATGAATTCGACCGAGTCGAAATGTTGATTTGGTAAGATAATTTTAATAAACGAGAACGCTGTGGATTATAGGAATGAGAATATTTCCGAATGATTTTAGTATTTTATAATGCGGAATTTTTTCATCGAACTCGTAAATTTATATGTGCTTTATGAACGTTATCACAGTTTAACAAATAGTTTTCAATCAATATAAATGCTTACAATTCATTACAAAATTAGCAACAGGAAAAGCAATACAATATTACAATAAAATGATCTTTTGACTCACCGCTTTATGTGCAGGATATTGTAAACACAAGGAGAAGAGAGAGAAAGATTAGAAACTTAATTTACTTACAACGATCTGCAAAGGCCTTCACGATAAGCTAATTCTTCTTCATTGGGTCTCTGTAAAATTATCCAAGATGAGATTGTCAAGCCAAAATTATTAATTAAGAAGTGCGTTTTGCGGTCATTATATTATGGTCATATTGACCCGTGATTGAAATGTTGTCGATTGATTGAAATTGTTGTCGTCTATTTTAAATTCACCTACTTATTTAATTTATTCTGCCTCTTTGATAATCAGTCTCTGATCGAGTAATCAACAATTTTGATCTTTCCAGTGCATATGCTGGACATATACTCTTTGAAAGACAAATGTCATCTTGACGGAACTTCTGCAGCTTGGATTTGAGGCTTTTCGAATAGGGCACTGTTAATTAGTGATTTCAAATCGAGGCAATAGTTGTATTTTGTTTGTCTATTTATACTATTTTGGTTATAATAACCTCTTATTATTTTATTATTGTATATTATACTTATATTCAAAAGATTTTCTCCAAAAAATAGGTTTCATTTATTATAAAGAATTCATTAAAGGAAAATGTATTATATTATTGGGTTGGTGACAATTATGAAAAATGCATACTGATCAAGAATAAAAAACCATGCGAAAAATTCCAGATAACAAAATGAATTTGAGAAATCATTAGAAAAAACAAACATCTCACTCGCAATCGATGAGATATTCTCCAACACAATCGATCACTCCATTCCTCCGTTTTTGGAGTTTGTCAATCCCACGTTTGAAGAACCTTGGTGTATTTTGGTCGAAAAATTCTTCAATTCACGTTGTTATTGCTTCTTCGTTTTCAAATGTGATACCAGAAAGATGGTTCGATTTGTTGTTGCACAGCAGATTGGTGGCGAACGAGTAAAGATGCAAAAATCGAAACAGGTTGATTTTTGTGACTTTCTTTGAGAAAGTGAGGTACTCATGATCCAAGCTTTTAAACTTTTCCAATTTTCTTAATATGTCGAGAAATAGTGATGTGTTCACAATTTATAACTTGTCCAAGCGCTCGTGTCGATTGACGCGGATCATCATGAATCAATTGGTTCAAACAGTCTTCATCAAAGTCACTTGGTCGGCTTAACTCACAATTTAAAAGTACTTTAGTAATGAGAAATCCAACGAATGCATTCTAACTTTTCTAAAACCATGTTTCTGACCACAAATTGAGTAGATAAGAACCGTTCGTGATTGTAAGAAAGATTCGTAAATGGAAATGTGAATGTTGTATGTATGATAAGTATGTATATTTGTTCAATTACATAATGACAAGTAATTGCGTAATTGTCAGTTGCTACTAATCATTTAACCTCCCATGATGTGTTTACATCATCAGATATAAGACGATAAGTATAACATCATAACTGTTGTAAATAAATGTTTCCTTATTAAAAGTCTTATTACTAATAGTGGTATTATTGTTGCAGAAAACTTCAGGACACGTAAACATGTATGCTTGTACAAGTTACATTGTCATTGCTACTTCACATTTATCAGTGTTACTTAAATAGATTTTACAGTAACTTCACATTCATATCTAAAATTAACCTATACACAACAAGCAAACTAATTTCTCCTATATGTCAGATATTGATGGAAAATCTTATCTGTTATGTATTTCGGATAAATTTAATAAAAGGAATCCTAAAATAAAATTTTTAATTGGTTGAGTGTATTGTAAAAATCAATAATTTTTATTTTAATTATATCTTTAAACACATTTTGAAATTTTTATCTAAGTACTTAAGAAGAATTTTAGTTGTTTGAAGTCAAATATTAAATAGATTACAGTTTTAAAATCTCCTTAAATTTGATTCTTTGAAAAACGGATCAAATTGGGTCAAATTACAATTTATTGAAAATTAGAGAGGACCCCTTTTTAGCAATTGAAGAAAATTGAGAGGTACTCTGAATTTTTACAATTATTTTATAATAATAAGAAATTTTATATATTTTTTAACGTGTCAGGAGTTTATAAAGTGTATTTATCATAAAAAATTAAATTTAAATGCTCAAACTATCGTATAAAAGGACTGTGATTAGATTAGGAACTTGGTTTATCGATTCTCTTTAGTTACTATTCGACATCATAAAATATGAAATATCCACTGAATTATATGAATAAATCAATTTTCACAAAATGATTTAAAAAACTCAAAAATAAAATCGAATATTAAAAAAATATTGTTATACAAAATGTGATGATTTCTTGATATCCTCACCATTCTATTTTAAAGTCGAGTTGTGACAATCCTAGAGGAAAACATTCCAATATAAATATAAAAAATTAGCAATTAAAGTATTACTTTATATATAATTAATGATGAATGAAACTGGATGAATCACTTTGAATTTTATTGGATGTCTTATTTGTGTTTTCCAAACTTAGGTTATACTTTATGAATACGAATAAACGAGTCATTTATGTTCAAAACATTGAATCGACACTACATTGTGATTGTAATTATGAATGAATTAGCTGTTTTTATTCTTTTTCATCTAAAATGGAATTTTAAGTTAAAATGTGATAAAAAAAATATCATTATAAATAAATATTGAAATTCAATAATACACGAAAAATCATTATATTGAAATGAGGTCAAAGAACCTTTTTTTTAAATGCAAACCCCATATTTCATAACTATATTGTTTGCTCATGTAGGAAGACTTTAAATTTCTATTGGATTTTTGGTTTTAATGAAGTTTAATTTGTTTACAGTTAATATAATAGGTCATGTTCATAACCTTTTATTAGATTGTTATTATGAGCCAAACATGCTTTACGATATGAATTATTTGAAATTAGGACTTCTAAACCTCCACACATTATATTATTGGATGAAGTTTTGTTTGACTTTTGACCTTAAATAATTAAACTACTACTTAAAGACATTCAAAAAGTTGATAACTTGAGATGAATAATAACTTGAAAAATAATAAAATAGGGTAATCAAAAAGTAATAAAACGTACAATCGATTGTTACTTGCAAATTATTGTGGTCATTTGAGAATTTGTATGCGTGACGTGTTAGTAAATCACTTTCACATTTGTTTTGAGTTGTTTTATCATTTTACTGGGTTACTTATGTTTAGCGTAATGGCTCTGTATGTGTAGATTGGTACGTTTTCAATGACTCCACAGATTAAAAGCTCCAACAATACCGGTTCATATGTGGGATAGTTGATACCACGGCTAAGGGTTCACGTTGTCGTCAATATCCCGATGTCACTAAAAGTGAAAATTCACTTAACTATTTTTAATAGTAATCTAAGTAGTCAAGTTGTTTATAGTTCTGGGTCGACAGCAGATTTAATTCGTGCAAATAACAACCTAAATTCGTAGAAAATCATAAATTTTTTCAGGATTAGAAGCAATTGATAGATTTTTTTGGAGTGCTGAAAATTTCTGAAGTTTATTTGAATCAGGCATTAAATAGGAACAAAATTTTAAGATTTGATTTCATTAAAACTTTAAACAAATAAAGCTTTGGTCTCCTGATTTTACTTTTTTTGGAATAATCTCCAACATTTATTTCATTTCCAGGATTCCAAAAATATCAATTATATCATTTGATAATTTTTCAGATAAATTTATAATTTAATTGTGTTTTATTATTTTAACGTATCATTTTATCAAATGAAACAGAATCAGTGATCAATATAATTGATCACATGAGGCAATTCTTAATCGAATGACTAAGTTACTCGTTGCTATTACAGTTAAGATGCCAGGTAGCAAATACAATGAGACAATTAACTAGCAATTTAAATAGGAAATAATAATTGAACAAATAAATCTGCAGATGGTACAGGAATTCGATCTCATAATGATTTGAAAATGTAAAAAATATGAGTAAACTAATTAAATTTAAGCATCATAAATTTTTTAAGTTTGTTACTCACAAAGTACTAAATTAGTCATGTGATCTGACTCGTTCTCGGATTCTAGGTTTCGACAGTGAAAGTTTTGTTTCAAAATATATTGATATTACACTAACAGAATGCAAAGGTTCTCACAAACACAAAGAATCAAATATAGGTTAATGTCAAAAGATGAATCAACCTTGCACGAATACCATGCAAATGCCTACTAGAAATCCCTTCTAATAGAATATCTGTTAACTATTATCAAGAATACATTACAATACTTTTATATATTTAATAATACATTTATCTTTTATGGCCTTACATATCGACTCTGGTTAGCTTTCTTGAAATGACAAATCTACTCAATTATTTATATCAATTTTTGGTATAGATCCGCTGTGCATACCAAACTCATGTACACAATGACAACCAATATTTTACTTATAAAATCAGTAATCTTATATATTATGTATGATAATATGTAGGCATATTTTGTTTTAATCATTCCTTTTCCATTTTCGTCAGTACCCTTAATTCGTCAGCATCCATTAATCAGCATTGAAAAAATGATAAATTTATTTTATTATCTCTTTTCTCACGAGAAAGTTTTTTGTTATTTGAAAACTATTAAGTCATTTATTGTATTATATTTTATTTAGGTCACCTGTGGTCAATTTTGGGGGCCAATATACCTTGTTGTATTTATCAAACCAGCACATATTCGTGTATATATATATTATTTATGCAATTATTTGTAACATTCTATTTAACAAGATACTGGCAATAATAACATACTTCACTGGTAAAATTATCTCACAAAATTTAAGTCTCATCTCGCGACGGTAGACATCGGAAAGTTACTATCAATTGTTTCCATAAAATTTCGAAACAAATATCCCAATTCTCGTTCAGTTCAATATTCTTGAAATTCCAATTCTAAGTAACAAAGTTAAAATTGCTCAATGGATTATTTTCTGTTCTTAACGAGACGAAACCCAATGTTAGAGAACTTCGATGAATTATAAATCATGGGTTGATTTTGGAAATTATTGTTATCATGAGAAATATGATGAGAAACAATAATAATAATAACAACACATTTAATTAACACAGATCGATAATTTTTCCATTGAAAAATATATCAACACAAAAAAACAATCCGTACGATTACGATAAAAAAAAATCACTGTATAACTGAAATCATGACAAGAAATCAAAACAAAAACATCACTAATTGATATATCTATAATATGTAAATGAATCGAGATTGATTCCAAATTCATCTACATCAACATCATTATTATTATTATCGTCATCATCATCATCAATAATCAATGGGCATAACAATCAATTGAAAAATCGTTTCTGTCAGACAAAATTGAACAAAAAAAGAGATAATGATTCCTAAATTCAATAGGAATAACACGAAATTGTAAAAATATTAAGTTCGTTTTAGAAAATTCGATATTAGTAAATAATTGCAATCGATTATTTAGATTTGATGAACAACATTGTGATAAAATCGAAAAGATTTCCAGAAAAAAACCCAACTCAAAAACCCATTGCCAGAGAGAGAAAAAAAAATATTGAAAACATTTGTTTACCTAATTAATTTGAAAAAACAAAGCCAAATATTCACAAACATACACGCACGCTCATACACATACACACACGAGTATTGAGTAGCATTTGAAACATAAATTTATTGATAAAAAAAAACCTTAAATAAATGTGTATATGTATAAAAACTGTAGAAACCCTTAGAGTAAAGTATCAAACTGATAATAAAATTAGCAAGAAACAATACTATATATAAAAGCGAAACAGAAGCCTCGTTAATATATAAAATTAGTTCTCAATCGATAATGTTCATATCTTAAACGACATCTTTATCATTGATTATATTCTTCATTTTTTGTACACTTTTCTCTCACATTCATCAGATAGATTTGAAACAGTTATGATTATATTTTAATTTCAAATATTCTATTTATATATCCATTTGAAACTTGGTATCATTGTCTAATTGTTGCCTAACTCTTCTTCTTCGGTCTCGTTATATGAATATGTTGCAGACCTGTGCCGCGGGGGTCGATTGTCAAAAGCGTGATAAATAGAGAATATGAGGTCCAAAAATGAGCCTCCCGGAGTGAGTTCGGTCAAGGATGGAGTGCTAAATCGTCGAGTTTGATTGGTGTTGTTTCGTGGCATTGATGTATTCTACAATTGAGAATTTATTGATATTAATAGTGAAGAAACAGAATCAGAAATCATTACATTTTTGTATCAATATATATATCAATAAATTAGCATAAGCAAAAACAATGTGTACTGTTTGCGAGATGATGAGTCAATCTCGAATTTGTCATCACAAATAACGATTGGAAGTGATTGGAATCTTAAACCAATCAAACGTCAAGGCTAAATTGATCGCCAGAGATTTTGATATACAATGGAGATTCAATCGATATTGATGTCGACAAAAAAGGGTATCAAATGAATCAAATCGACATTTCATGAAACGAAATTCTGATGATAATCTTAACACATCGAATACAATAATTGTAACACATTAAGCAACCTTGATACTCTAGATCATTATATTTTGGACTTCATATTTAGTTCTCAACAATTTAATATGGCTGTAAGATATAATATATATCATTATATATAGGGATAGTCGCAGAAATCTTGATAGGTTTTTATGCACAAAAAGATGATTCTATAGATTAAGCATTTTGAATTCAGCAGTAAATAACGAAATTATATTTCATTAATAATACCATATGATCCAGAGAAACTGGTAAACGAACATAGAAATTTCACTTTTTCCCCTCAACATATATCAATATAGAAATAAATCATGTAAAGTATTATGATGTAATGTCTTTTTATGGAATTTAATTGAAAAATCGAGGTAAGTTGTTCTATCGATTTTGAAACATATATTTGGTTTTATCATTTTTAATGATATGGTATTGACCAGCTTTCGGAAGTGTTCCTGAATTGATCATCGAAATTGAAGCTTATAAAAAGATAACACACGATATAATATTCTATCAGATTATCTACACAACAATTGAAAATATCACACCCGGGATCACGAATAAGAAATTATTAAAAAATTTTAAAAAATAATAAAAATAACCTCGGGAAACTTTTTTCGTCAAAAATATTATATTATCGTAATATTATGTTATCATAATATTGATATTAATATAGCATTACAATTGAAATTATAAAAAAAACTATTATATAGGATTGGAACGAATGTCTTGTCCGATAGAAAATAATATTGTGTAACCAATCAAGACAATATATAAATTGAGAAATATAAATAAAAACATCAATCGTCTGTAAATCTAAAAAATCCCAATGTTTTATGAAGAAATATTTAGTTTAAATGGATTATTAAATCCTTTTTAAATATTTAATTTCTATCTTATAATTAAATAATTGTTTAAGATAGCTATCATTAAAAAAATACTATTTTGTGGCATATGATGGAGTTGGGACGAAGCGACTTGAAAATTTTCTCCTACGAAAAACTCACTTCGTGGGAAAACGTATCACTCCGCTGAAGAGGTTAACGATGATTTGAAAAAGTGGTCCACTTCAAAATCTGCGAAATTCTATGAAAACGGCATAAAACAACTTCCAGAACGCTGGCAAAATTGTGTGAACCTTAAAGGTGACTCTATTTTCAACATTTCAGATTTACAGACGAATGATTTTTTGTTTATCTTTCTCAATTTACATATTTTCTTTATTGATTAAATAAATATTATTTTCTATCGGACAAGACTTTCATTTCAATCCTATATCATTGGATTTTTGTGAAGAAATAATAATTTATCTTATCTATTAAAAAAATTATTGAATATCATTTTCAATCATTAATTTCTCACCAAAAAATTTTTGACAGAGAATTTCCAATTCGAAAATCAATAGCAATTTTATACAAAGAATTTTCTTCACATACTAATAAAATATATTGCTCAAACATACCCAATATATTTCTAAAATACTCTCAAACAAGCTAATTTCATAAATAGATTCCTAACCCGATATTTGTTCGTCTAATTTTATTAATCAATTAACAATCGATTTTAACAAGACTCATTTAATCATTATTGAAACGAGAAATCTCCACACAGCAATTGTTAAAGGTAATGGCAAAAAAAATCGATTTCTCTTGAGAATAACCGATGCATCAAGGTAGATATAATCAGGAAATAAAAAGCTAGTAATTTAATGTAATTATAGATGAATTTTATTCGACATAATTGAACAATTTATCATTATTGTTGTCAGGTGATATTTAATACCCATTAACCTTACTTGACCGATTTAAAAGAAATATTTACAGATGACAAACAAACGAGTCGATTTTGTTCATTGTTAAGACACACTCGTCAGAGACATACACACACACACCTTTGTGCGTAATTTCTATTTGTCGTTCAACAAATACACAAGCAGCTAAAATTTCAACTCATTAACTTTTTTATCGATTATTTACTTCTAATTTATAAGTAATATAAAAAATAATTCTATTTATTCTCTACGATGATTTTGTAAAAATTAAAAAATTCCGTGATTTATTAATTTAATTTAGTGACTTTTTGTAGTATAAAAAAAGATATCCAGAAAAAAATCCACACAAAACGGAACGTTATGTGATTAAAATATTGAATTAAAGAACTGGATCAAAAATCGATTTTTTATTTTAGGCATCATATTCTTTCATTTTTCTAGAAATGTAATTCGAGAATATAATGGTTTCATTTTACAGCCACAATAATATTTCTTATCTTTTCAAGACATTCGTGCCACTGTCACATATTTGCCTGGATCACGAGAAATTGGAGGGGAAAAACCAAACAAACAAATCTCATTTAATTATAGGACATACTTTTCGTTAAAAATATTATCATTAAAAACTTATATCATGTTGAAAAAATGGTTTTGTTTCGCATTATACAATTCAATTACCACAACTCTGCGAATCGAAACGTCTGGTGATAAATATCTGCTGGATACGAGCAGGAAAAAAAAACTGTCGACTGAAATAATTATTTATACATTTGACATCAACTTTTGATGTCATAATTTATGTTCTGCTTCCATTCTGTATATGGTAGATGGCACCAGATCGTGTCGACTCATTAATTATATCAGAGAAGATGTATATATATACGGACAAATCAATCATATATGTAAACCAATAATTATTTGTGTCGGTTTGGTGGATTAACTTGGTATCGATGGCTGGAGGTTTTGAATTATTTCTTGTCTCATTGTCAATTTTTCCATATTTTTCATTTCGAATTTTTCCTTCTCAGACATTTATGAAATCAAAGACAAATCCATCTTTCCAATGCTCGGAGTAATGCAGAGTAATGAAATAATTTTTCTATTTATTATTATTCATCATTTTGCCCTTTATTTTCTTTTTTTTTCTAAATTTTATCGCCTCCAATATGTGAAGTATATATAATCCATTCAAATCATTTTCAATGTGAGATTTACGAAACACCCTTTTATCACGCGGTTAATTTATAAATATCAATGTTTTGAAGGTCAAATTGGATGCTGAAATTTGTTGAATGTTTGTGAAATCCAGTCAAGATTTGTTTTGGCAGCCATCATTTCTAAATACATTTATTACTATTATTAGATTTGAAATAAATTTCAAATGTGATAGCAACCACATACCACAAAAAAATAAAATAAAAAACAATCAAGAGAATAATCGAGAACAGGTTTACAGAGATACAAATTTAGTCGATGCTGATATGCAGATTTCAAACCACTTATCAAGCACGATGATAGAATTTCTCATTATCATCAAATGATCGGAAGTGGGAATCCATTAATCAGTTTTAACAAAATTCATGATAACGGGCAATTTTCGATGATTAATAACTGATCTGATGTCAATTAATATTTTATAATTCAATACTTTACCGTTTGCGAACAAATGAAAATATTATCATTGAAATAATGAGATTATATTATTGTCTTATAATTATTTAGTTGAAATATGGGTTAGGTGTGTGTTTGTGTGTTCAAGATCTACATACGTTATTCCGTGTATATATAATTATTCTAACAATAAAAATAATAAATATAATTATCGATTTTATTAAAAAAAATTATATTTTCGTAATGTTAGAATAATTGTAAAAATATTTATCGTTCACATTATCATTATTATTATTATTAGTTATAATTGTTATCATTATTATTAAGAAACCAAAAGGTATTTACAACAGGTGCCCACAGACCGGTAATAGATACAGGCAAAATTGAGGGAACTGACTCTGTGTTAGAATTCACTGATGAAGAATTTATGAAATGGTAAGCACGATAGGTTCTATGCGATACCTGTGAATAGATGCGAGCACAAATATCAACCTATTTGCAAACTACCAATTAAAATAGTCAATAGATCATGATTATTAGTATTATTATTTCTATTATCATTATTATTCCTATTATTATTATTATTATTGTTATTATTATTTATGATATTATTATTATTATTATTCCTATTATTATTTCTATCATTATTATTATAACTTCTATTATTTTTATAACTATTATTATTAATATTATTATTCTTAGTACTTC
>JBBMOY010624436.1:0-11526 GCA_037951405.1 Platydemus manokwari | reverse complement strand
ATAGTAATATTTGTAATAATAACATTAATAATAATCCTGATCACAAAAATAAAAAAATTATTTATTTGTATAACATTTTAAATTCATTTTTCAATGACAACAATATGATTCTAATATCCAATGACATTAAATATCTTCTTTCTGTCAATCAAAGTGAAACCTAAATCAAAACCTTTCATCCTCAAATAAACTTTTAATATTTTAATTATCGACATGCATATTGTTAAATGCAAATTACAGTTTTTAACAGAAAATCATAGAGTCATATTATTTAGTGGTTTCAAATTCTTCTGTGAAGAAAACCAAAAATATTGTTTATTGAATAATAAATAAATAATATATAAACATTCGGTAATTATTAGAATATAATTATGGACATCATTGATAAGAAATAAAAAAATTAATGAGAAATTATTTAATAGAAATATTAATAGATTTGATAAAACATTATTTGTAATCCGCAATTACTTTAAAAATCAGAACAATCATTCAAACAAATTATTATTCAAAAAATCCTAATTTTACAATTTATCTTTGTCAAATTCTCCAAATATATATCTATGTAAAAATTTTAATTTCTTCTCTATCCTTACTTTCTTCGTATTATCTCGACGATTTCCCCTATATCCTCATATTTTATTATTTTTATTTTCTTTGCATTTTAAAACATATTGTTATGTAGAGATGGCACAACCTTACTTAGAACTGTATGCAATTGCATCCCAACACAACTAAACAGACAACAATTAATTCACAAGATTAATCAATATTGTATTATTAAATATATCAGGAGTTCAGTAAGTTGATTTATTATTAAAATAACAATACAAATTAGATAATTAGAACAGATACTTAGATCGTATAACTTTGTTATTAGTTATCAATATGCGAATTTATCAAAATGACACTGATGATCATTCAATGTACTTTATCAATCCACAAAAGGGATACGTTTACAATAAACATCGCCGGAAATATAATTAAATTGATAATTTTCATCAAAAATAAAATTTTTCAAAAAATATATTTTTCATTAAAATGAAAATATAATCAAAATTAAATTATAAAACCTGCGAAAACTCATCAGAGCAAAGAAGACTTAAAGGAGAAATTTATTCAATTTAAACTAAATTTAATAATAGTTTATTTAAATAAATTAAATTAATCTGTTAATTTAACTCAAAATAATGAATAACTGAATATTAATTATGTTAAAGCGATGATTTGTTATGGCATTCTAGTAAAAGTACAAATAAATATGAACTCCATTATTTGTTGCAATACCTGATTGATATGGCAGATATTTTACGTATTTTTGTAGAATTAAAAACTGGTTTAATTATCAAGTTAAGAATTTGTCAGCTTTTATTTTAATTGGAGATTTGCAAAAAAAATAAATGTGAAATACCATCAATTGATTTTTCAATTAAAAAAATGATAATCAGAATAGCATCGTGGAATGTAATTAGTTTAAATGTGAAAAGATTAATACATCGTGGTATTTTAAAAGTGTTATGTTTAACCGTTTTGAAGAACAGCTTTCTAAATAAGAAGGGTATTGTTTAAAATCGAGTCGGTATTACAAGTAGCTTAAATACAAAATAAAAAGTCACTTTTCTTAGGAGTTTTAACTTGTTCATTCAAATGCAAATATATCTATTAAAAATATTCATGAAGATTGAATTATTTATATTGTTTAACAATTCCACGATAAATCAGAAAACACGTTTAAAACATTGACGTGAAACAATGCCATCAAGAATATAAACTTCTGATAAATGATACACAAATAAATAATAAATGATAATATATATTGAAACCTTCATAATTTGTTTAAAACATAATAATAAAATGAACACATGCACTTTAAAAAATTATCCGTGTTTTTGAGATTTATATATAATCTTATAAACTTATTATCATTAACCGATACGAATGAATACTCGTATTCCGAGACAGGTTGTTATCAAATACATTAAAATCGATCAATGTGCAGACAACAGTATTTTCGTTGAATAAACTCTTTCTTAATTAACATCAGATTACAACTATGGTATAAATAAATATTAACTAATCAAAATTATTTATTAAATTTAAAATAAACAAATACGCCAACAAACAAACTTAACAAATAATTATGATTATTTAATCAATAATAGTACTGAGAAAGTTACCAGAAAAATTTTATTGCAAATATAACATGTATTTATTATCGATTATCAAATCAAATACAAATAAAATCAATTAATATTTTATGAATAAATTCTGTGAAAATATTTTATCAAATATATTGATTGAAGTTTGAACTCGGTAAATTCTCGTGTTGGAAATAAGGTGGTTTCACAAAATATCAGTGACCGCCAATTATATTCAAAAATTTGCCACTTAATATTTTCACATTATTTAGATAATGTTGACAATGTGATACTGCTGGATGATTCCAATATGAGTCCTAATGATGAATGTTAGTATTGTGAATCAATCAATAATATTAATGTATTGTTTTCAGCACCCAATGCTTTGAGGAATATAGAGCATTACAAGTCCTTTGTTCATTCCCACATTCCTACAATTGATATCGAAAGAAAGTCATTATATGATACATGGAATTACAAGCCATGTCAGAAGTATAACATCGATAATTCACATGTTATCACAGAAGACTTCACTCATCCTGATATTCCCAAATATGATTTGAAAAGTTCAAAGAAGCGTATCAGTAACCCCCTTTCATTGCGGAAAAATGTTTTTGTCAAAGTATTTATTGATTTCTTCGATAATAATTTTTAGTTGACGATTGATTATAAAACATCTGAGATTTGTTTTTAATTTGAAAATAAGATTTTAATATCGATTGACACGCTATGATGTTTAGCAAGTCACTTTTATAGCCTGGATTTGATTTGAAAGATTTCTATCGTGAAAGTCGTTTAAATACAATTATTCGACTACTTTCTTATTTCGATCTCTTTTGTGCAGAAAGTTATCTCATCTATTCTAATAAAAGAGCCTTCAATGATGCATTGTTTAGAGATTTCTAAACTCTGTTATTGAAAAGTTGAATGTGTGCCAACAATTCCGTAAATTATAAAAGTAAGATGAAATGAAATGCACGAGGCTTGTTGTTAAGAAGATAAAAATAATAAAGAAGATTTTATTGATTTTTAGCTATTATACAGACTGAATTTATGAGCAATGCCTTTGTTTTTCAATCTTCACTGATATTTTTCTTATTTAGAGATTAGCGCCAATATCTGCCTTTAATGTGTGTTGATCACGTGTTTGTTGTTAAAGATTTGCATTAATAAATATTATAAAATATCAGAAAAATAAATGAATAAATGAGAACAAGTAGTCAGATATTGGTGCGTATTTATCTGCTTGATTATTTTATTATAAAATAAATATATTTATATTTAATAATAAATTCCAATGATGATACAATAAAAAAAAGAAAATTGAATAATATTTGTTGATAATGATGAGAGGAAAGCGCCATTTTGATAATTCCTAAATACAATAATATAAATTATTAAAAAAAAAGATGAGAATATACAAGGTCAAAATATTAAAATAAATCATTTTGAATCAGCAGTTAATAAATCGCAGTAGATTAAAAAATTCACAAGCCATCGTTATCATTGAAGACAGTTAAAATATCGGGCTGATAGGACTGTGATAAAATAAATAAACTATCAAATAGTTTCAAAAAATGAGCTTCAGTTAATGTCTTAATTCAATATTCGGAAATTGTACTTCAAAAGATGTTAAAGATCTGTAAGTGTGAATAATTAAAAATCTGTCTTTAATAAATCTTGTTCTTCTCCAGAATATTACTTGATGTTTATATCAGATTGTGTTTTTTGTTTGACCATTTTATTATGATACATTTTCTGTTTCTATATTCTTTTCTTTTGTGGCAAGATTTATTGCAGTTTTTGATGAAAATCATTATTTAGACTAAAATAGCATATTGGAATGCAAGCGAATTTTTTGATGTTTTAAATGATACTGGATCATTAAAAAGGTTTTGTAAAACCGTTTTGAAAAACAATTTATCTGTTATTATTCTACAAACAGTCAATAATAAAAATGCTTCGGAAATTGTAAATTTTTATGCTTTGTTAAATATTAACCGATTCTATTAGATATGTAGAGAATTGAATAGCGATCACTATTCTCCACCCTCGAAAAAATGGTCTTGTATAATTACTAGAACACATCCTGGCTTTATTATTTTCGATAAAGCCAGAAATATTGAAATTTCGGATGCTCGTATTTCAGAAAATAATCCATTTGAAATAAATAATTTGATAAACATATTAACAAATCTAGGATTGGAACCATTTGAACGAGAACCATGTTTTATTAATCTTAAGGTGATTTCGTATATTTACTGAGATTTTTATCTAATTTTATCTGTGTAGATTGGCCAGATTATTTTACAAATTTTAATTTTATATATAAAGGCCAGACCACCAAGCATGACATTGGCTGAAGTTACACAGTTGGCTGCAGTTTTGAAATCAGCAGGCAAGCTTTTATATAAAATGATTAAATGTTTTATGAAGCATGCATTGAAATCTAACTGAAAAGTCATGGTATCAAATAATTTAATATCTTTGGTTACTAATAATTAATCATTTTATAAGTTTAAATCTATAAATACTCACAGCAAAAACATAATGAGAACTTTATTTCACTTTGCTTTTAATATGCCAGCAGTCATTCATTCAGATACAAAGCTTTGATGATTTGAGTAAAAAAAAAGGATAAAAACGTGAAAGTGTTTGATTAATAGTGGAAACGGAATTATTGATTTTGATCAGATATATACAAAGGAAAGGACAGACAAGGATTAAAATAGAAGGATATATGCGGTTTATTAAGCAAATTTGTTGTGAGGATTTAAAAGTAGTATATTGAAATTTAAAAAATCAATACTATAGATTAAGTCTATAAATTCCCATTCAATACAAAGCTAGCGCAAAATAGCGGCAAACACCATTAGTATTTATAAACTTGCCATTTTAATATTTTCATATTATTTAGATAATGACAATATTATAATGATCGCAGATTTCAATATGAGTCCCGATGATGACTGTTAGTAATGTGAATCAATCGATAATAATAATAATTGATTGATTTTAGCTTTCAAACCATTGAAAGATATGGGTTACAAGTTCTGTGTTGACCCTTACATTGTAACTAATTTTGACCAAGGACAAACATTTGATAATATATGGATCAACAAGGCATGTCAAAGGTGTTACACCAATATTTCAGGTGCTCTCACAAGTGATTTCATTCGTGACCATAATATTTAAAAATGACATGCATTATCTAGATGATTATTTCGGTGATCACTGTTTGATCTGGGCTGAGTTTTGCATCGATTTAATAGTGAGTTTTGTAATGATTTTCTAATTAGAGTTCATTTTATGAATTTTTTTATGATTGTTTGGTTTTCACAAAATCGATAATTGAGTTATTCTATAATTATCGATTTCTTTCACAACATATTTTCAGAATGTATAATCGATATTAACAATTTATTCGTTTAATTCATTTATTTCACGATTTGAGAATAATTTAACATTTTTAATCACAAAAAGTTGGAGAGTTGCTTTATTTATTGAAGCAAATTTGGATGTAGCTGTTAAAATGTTTATCACTTTATAAAGTCAAAAACAATTTTGAAAAGATCAAGGTTAATATATGCCCATTCTTGTTCAGGAAAATAATGATGAAAAACAAGAAATTGATTGACAGAGCATTTCAAATGTCAGCTGTTATAGTTCTTCAGAAATTTATTTCTGATTTAGTGATTAATAATGACATCTTGTGATCTATTTTATATCCAATCAGATTGTTAATGTCATTACTGCCTTTACAAGTGATACAATATTCATGTGATTCATGACAACTATGGTTTGATCTATTAAAATAAGTTGTGATTTTAATTCGCATTAACTTACTAACATATTTTTTATTATCATTTTATATTTCATTATTATATTATAAATATAATTTTGGTTTTTAACAGAATGAATTAATGCTTAACCGCATTAGAGTTGCAAGTCGATTAGATTTATTTGATTAATAATGTTGGACATTGGCGTTGGCAGAGGTTTGAGTGAATCACATATTTATTTTTCCTTTATTGGTTAACATAAATATCTTTCTTTAATGTTTGTGAATCTTATAATGAGTATCCAGTGATAATATCAGTTATATTAGTGAATTTTGGTTTGATTTTAATTTATTTCTTTGATTATGTGATTATTTTGATTATATATAATGATAATAATGTAGAATTATAAAGGAGATGAAAAATATATATAAATACATATATTGAAAAAGAAACAAATTATCAATTTAAACAAATTAATATTATTTCATATACAGTTTGTATTAAATATTTAAAAATTTAATTCATTTAAAAATTATCGTACGTTGTTTATTCAAAATCTTTGATTTTATTTGTATCCTTATTCATCTGCATATTGTATGTTATCCATATCAAAATAAGCTCCTAATTTCCTGACTACAGAAAGTGGTGTATACAAATGATGATTGTATTTCAATAAGCTAAGATAAGACGATAAATATGAGATATAATTGCTCTGAAATTAAATAATATTTATTATTAATTTGAAAGAATACATGCTTTTTTATATGAAAACTGTTGTATTAATTTTAGCAGATTTCTTTGAGAAATTCAGAGATACCTGCATGGATTATTACGGGATAGATCCTGCCTATTGTTATAGTACACCGGGATTATTATGGCAAGCTGATTTAAAATATTCAAAAGTTAAACTAAAATATTTTAAACCAGAAACATATAATCAATTATTATTAATTGAAAAAGGAATTCGTGGAGGAATAAGTTCTGTTCATGGAAATAGAAAAGTTATTTCAAATAAACATTTTGATAATTATTATGAACCAGAAAAACACAAATGGGATCAAGTAATTAATAATTTTAAAAAAGGTAATTCTGACATGTCGCATTATTTCAAAGAAAGAGTGTCTAAATATTATGACGCTAATTCCTTGTATGCAACTTGTATGACAATGCCTTTACCAACAGGAGAAATTGAACAAGTTGATCCTATATATGAAAGGACAACTTCTGATGAAGAGGGCTTTATTTGTAAGGTTCATATTGATTATCCGAATGAAATACATGATAAAACAAAGTATTTTCCTTTGTGTCATGAGAAATTTAAAGTTAATGATAATTTATTATCAGAGTATCAAATAAATAATCGGCCTAGTGTTTTAAAAGATGGAACTGGTGTATATTACGAAAAGTTAATGTTAACCCAATTTAATAAAAAAGATTATATAGTAGAAGGTTCTCTCTTAGATTATTTCTTAAATCAAGGAATGATTCTAACAAAAGTGCATAAAAAACTTAAATTAAAAAAATCAAGATGGCTAGAGGGCTATATTATGCACAATATAGAGCAAAGAACCCTGAGCCAATAAGAGAGGAGACAAATTTAGGGAGGAATTCTTTAAACTTTTAAATAATTCCTTTTCCTGGAAAACGTTAGAAGACGTTATGAATAGATTGAACGTTTCTATTGTTTCAACTGATAGAGGATTTCAACTGCTAACGTCTAAAATGACGTTTAAAAGGGCAAAGATATTCTCACCACAAATAGCTGCAGTCCATATGAAAAAACCCACAATAAAGTTTGACAAATTTAATTATATGGATTTTTTCATTCTATAATACTCGAAACAAATCATGTATAGATTTTTTTATGATGTTCTAGAGAATTTATTTAAGGATAAATATAAAATCCATTTAGGGGATACAAATTCTTTATTTATCGAATTTATTTTGGATTTTAATGAATCCCCTAAATATGTAGAGGATAAATTAAAACCATTTATAGGTAATGATTTAGGAATGTTCAAAGATAAAGTTCCTAATGAAATAATAAAAACACAATATTTTATCAAATCAAAATCATATCTTCAACAACATGAGGTTGATAAAGTATTGTAAGAAAATCCTACAGAAAAAAATATTAGAGGATTTTAAAAATAAAATGAAGGGCTGTAGGAATTATGATAAAAAACAATTAAAAATATTAATTAATGATTATAAAAAATCCCCAACTGAAGATCAAAAGATTTAAATAATGAATGTATTTAATGATATATTAAAGAAATATAATAGGGCGTTAACAGAAAAAAATACAACTATTAACAGAGGATTAAGTCTAATCTTCATAAAATTGAGGTTTATGACCAGGAGAAGATAGCACTATCGACATTTGATGATAAGAGACTTATCGAAAATAATGTGATAGTGACTTGGCCACATGGGCATCAATTAAAATCGCCAAAATGTGGTGATTGGGTTCTAAAGTTAGAACAAATAAAAGGAACCTATCATTGTTAAAAACTTTGTTAATTACATTGTTAAGAAATTTTGTTAATTACATTGTTGAGAAACTTTGTTAATTACATTGTTAAGAAACTTTATTAATTAAGAAAGTTCGTTATTTATATATTTAGTTTACGTTGTATTTAGTTTACGTTTTATTTAGATATTTAGTTTACGTTTTATTTAGATATTTAGTTTACGATGTATTTAGTTTACGTTTTTAGTTTAAGTTGTATTTAATAATTTTAGATTAAAGGCGGTGGGATAAAAACTAAACCTTGGTCTAACCACTGTAAATAATTATTTACAATCTCTGTCTCTTTAGCATATTCAATATAGAAAGGCTCGTGCGGGAGTTGATTATATCTAGATTTTTTTTCGATTTCTTTATCTCCGAGGGCCTATAAACGGACGGGAGATTTCTTTCAATTAAATTAAAAAAGGAGTGGCAATGTAAAGATCCTCCTCACATGCGGTTTCATCTGATTTTCTCTCATTGTCTCATTTTCTTTATAGACATCATACGTAATTTTATTTGGATCCATTTTTATAAATCTTTATTTAAAATGGTGTCTTTTTATATTTCTTTTGGGATGTGCGCTATAGTAGCCCTTTTCTCTTAGCTGACCACGCCTAAATTAATGATCTAAATAGAGCTAAACAAAAAGGCAGGCAGAAATTTTTTGCGAATCTGCCAGTAAAAACGCAGGAGTTATAAATTTCTAAACCATCATTCTTCGATTCATCAATCCAAGACGCTGAGAAATGGTTCCAAACAACTTAAGATTTTTAAGATCTTTAATCAAATAGAATTATCATTTGAAAATAAAAAAAATTAAAAAAAATTCTAATATTTATTTGACATAAACATTGGTCTTCACGAGGCGGTGGGAAAATCCCCCACAACGACTTTAAAATTTGTATTGAAGTTTGTTTTGTATGTTGTCTACCTTCGTGAACCAGAGTCACAGTTGGCTTGGTTCATGCCGTGTAGAGATGACGCCAAATAGCTGTGGCAAGAATTTAGCAGTTTCAAAGAGGCTGTTTCAAATGAAGAAATTGAGAAATAGTTTTTAGAAACATTTACACATGCCAAAACAGTATACGACAAGCTTCAGGATCTGGCACCAATGCAACGAAGACCAGATGAAAAATATCGCAGTTTTGAACTTCGTGTAAAGAAGTAAGTTTCGAAGGTGTTTGACAAAAAATACGCTTTTGAAGAAATTTCAAGATTATTTATTCTGCAGTGTCTAAATAGCAAGAAATTGAAAGAGTCATTTACTCTCGATCCTGCAATGTTTGACGATATAACAAAAGAACTAGGCAACCTCTTGGCGGTCGAAGGTTCAGTTCGTAGTCTGGGCTCTGCGGAAGAGAGGAATAGATTGTAATTCCGTCGTTCTTGAAGGAAATATATTTGTTAAGGTTATCTGTATGGATTCACAATATATGATGGACAACAAAATGAAGGATAAATTGTGTTCTATTCTTCACGATGGGTTTGGTTTCTTGAGTTTTATCTATTGGACTGAGAAAAAGTACCAGAGTATGTTAATTAAAAATGTTGCGCTATCCAAGGTTTCAATGGGAGTTTTGGACTCAATTGTGTTATCACCAGGTTTGGCACTTCCTGGTCTTGGGTAGAAACAATCTTTTGACTCTGAATTTTTGGCCTGTCCGTGTAATGCAAGGTAAAGATTTAAATTGCCGCCGATGTGGTACTGCAGTTCTCAACCATTGCATTGGTAACCCTTATGGGACGACCTCTAAGCATTATGCAGTCTTGCAATTTTAGTTAAAAGGTTTATTGTATTAGGTTATAATGTAGATGTTGAATTCTCGCCAAATGAGGTGAAAATCTCTTTACGTTCTGACTTAATAATCCGAACTTATGATAATAAAAATGTGAAAAAATATACATTTCTCGTAGATCTTAACATCCAACTTTATAAGGAAGAAAACTTTAGGATTGACTTAGAGAGAAATAACCAAAAGTATGAAGACCTAGTAGTTCAAATAGCTAGCCAATCAAGAACTACAGTGCATGTGCACGTGTTAAACGTAGGTTGTTTAGGATCGTAGGATCCACAAAATGATGAAGTCTTGAGACGAAGGGGGTTAGATAATAAGAGTCCAAATGAGTTGGTTTCACTTCTTGTCTCTACTTCTATTATAGAATCATATAAGTTATGTAGATATATAAACTAAATAAGTTATATAGTTATATAAACAGCCCCGCCAATATATGGAACGCACAATAACAGAAAAAATGACGTCTTATACACATGTAAAAAGAATATCACTATTGGTATTTCTATTATTAGTTTTCTTGTTTGTTGTTTATAATATGTATATGAGAGACACTGCCGTATTCTTCACCTTTCTATTCATTTTTATGGACTGGTAGTGGGGATCTATCTTGATTGCTGAGATCATCTTGTTATGGAGAAAGCCGTGTATAAATCCATTATGGGATATGGAATAAACATTACCTTCCATTTTCATTTGAGATCAAAAACAAAATCACCACGGAGATGAGTTTTGATATTGTTACATGTTTATATTCTGTTTATTAGATTTTAACCTGAAAATTGATAAAAAACGGAATGATCGCGAAACGAGAAGATTGAATTAAAGAAAAGTACACACTGAACACTTTCATGCCTATGAAAACCAACTACGACGTACAAAAGTTAGACTACAAAAACCCAGAATTTGGCACTTTGATTTTCAAAAGAGAAACTTTTAGGTTTTGAAATAAATCTTTACATTTTCTATCTTAATTTGAAAGATAATATAGAATAAATTGATAATATTAAAACAAAATCTTATATCATATAAGTATATTAGGGATATATTATATTAAATATTTAAAATCAATTAAAAAGTATTTTATTTATTTTTAAACATCGAAACATCTAAAAGAATAATTCCACAAAAAATAAAAAAGTAAATTATAGTTTTCTCTCAAATAATTTTACATATTTGTTTCATATTTTGTGATAATTATCAGCTATTATTATAGTTTTGCATTTTGATCTTTTAATTAAATTAAACTTCATTATATATATCCTATAATAACATTTATTCAGCAGTAAAATAATAGTTAC
>JBBMOY010623325.1:0-11527 GCA_037951405.1 Platydemus manokwari | reverse complement strand
ATAGTATTGAACTTCAGCAACTATATAAGCTGATTGATTTTCATCACAAATCAGAAACGACTAAATCGAATTGAATACTTAGTTATTGAAGATGATCAAATTCATCGTGAAAGATATAATAATTTGTACAAAATAATTGAACCGAAACCTTTCTTGACACATAAAATTAATTACTAAAATAAAACATTAATCAATAAATTTAATACTTTAAAATTTATTAAAAGTAAAAATTACCAAAAAAATTGGATCTTTTGGTTACATATTCTAAAAATAAACGATATTGTTAGGACATGTGGTTGAGTTCTTGCCATCACGGCAAGATTACCACACCAACTTGTTTAACATTAAATTCTTGAGTGAGCTAATCAGCTTTAAAACATTTGTAGATTTGTAATTAGTTGGAAAATAAACATGTTATTATTGTATATTATCATTGAGATTATTAATTTTGATAAATTTGACATAATAGAACTCACGCTGTTGAGTTGTTAGTAATAGCATACAGAAACCTATCACAACTCAACATATTGTATAAAAATTGCGAAAACATTGCGATATTCCAATAAGATTCATACAACCAATCATTAAACTAACATTTCCATGTAAACACGATATGAACAAAAAAGAAAAATCAAGTCATTTTAATTTAATTTTCTATAATTTTTCAATCTTGATACAAATCTCATTAAATATAAATATGATAATACTATTGGTCTGATTAATTAACTGGGCTGTGTGATTGAGGAAGATTGATTTTTTATATAATCAATCAAATGAAGGAAAGATCGAAACAGGGTTGAATGTTTTTAATAATACGATTCCGATGTCAAAATCTGTGAATCATCAGTTTGTAAGGAGCCCATCGTACTGGTGATGTATTGCGTAGCGAGGTAGTTATTGCTATTTAAATGACCAGGAGCAAATGATTTCTCGTATTTGGTGACTTTCGTAAAACTTGTTACATCAGCCCCAGCCGATCCAGGACGCATTATGGATGCATGACCATTGATTGATTGACGACTATTTATTTGATCATCATCATTCATTACGCTTGAAGAATCGAAGTTTGAGATTTCCAAAGATTCATTAAATGATGGCTTAAAGCTATCGAATGTTCTCAAACTACTATTCCCAGTACCATCGAGAAATCGACCACCCTGATAAATACAACGTTTATAGCAACGGAAAGATATTTGATTGACTTACCGGTATGACACCAGTTGACAACAATGACCGTCTTGGTTTCGTAGGACTCCTTGGAGGTGATCTGTGAGTTCTAAGATCAGGAGATTGAGATGGAGATTCAATATTAGGTTGATTTCGCTGACTAGTAGAGGATCCAAACGAATAATCAGTTCTCCATTCCGATGTCTATTGATAAATAAATATTATTATTAGTTTGCAATTTCTAGTCAGATCTAACAAGTTTCGAGTTTATGTTAATTAAATTGAATTAATTCACAAACATGTTTCGTCAAACAGTGTTTAAATTATATTGCATAAAATTGCACAGTAATTAATTGCGGGAATCAAAATACTTGTAAATATCCCCTAACACAATCTCACGTGACATGATTATATCAATTGAACTTTTTCCAAATCAAACCCATTATATAAAAGTATATTGTTATCTAATTTCTACAATTATACTTTCATATTATTAACGGTATAAATTATTTATCTGTACATTGTTTACGTTGCTAGGAAACCATTTTAAAACATATCCCATGTACTGATCATATCGAAAGGTCAAATATTTTTATACAAATCATAATGGATAATTTTAATTTGGATTGAACAAACGAATGTTGTGGAAAAGAAGCAGATCAAAGAGAAATAACAACAACTCTAACATTATTAAATTCCAGATATTAATATTCTGTATACATACGCACACACACACGTACACACACATACCATATAATCCTAATTTTTCCACAAATATTTAATCCTTATTTTTATTGTTTTATTTTAGTGTTTTATATACAAAATTCAGTTTGGATTATTATATTATTATAATCATTGATATAATACATTTTATTTTATCATAATAATGGATATTCTAGGCAGTTCTAAAAGTTGAATTATATTGATTTTTGTACTTATAAAGTATTTTCAAAGTAAATATTTGTTGTAATGATGATCATGAATAAAATTGTGATTTTTATGAATGACGATATGATAAGATCGTTAAAATTATTCTTATACTTCAGAAAACAAAGAAATTTGTCAGTTAAAAAAGTAAATGGGTAATAATTCAAAAATTATACCGGCTCCACAGTTACGTAATCATCTATTGTTTTTGTTTTCAATCGAAAATGGAATACACACAAATTAAAGAAAATTCACTTCTTCAAATATGTATTTTATTAAACTTGAATATCTTATCCATATTTAGCATTTCGAGTATACTTTACGTGTAATATGATTTGTATCAGTCTCATGGAGTCGGTAAAATTCAGTAAATGAATATAAATAAACCTATTCAATTTTTTACAGATAAAAAATCTCATAAAATGGTTAACAATATCAAATTTAATTTTTTGCAATAAAATTTTCTAGATTTTATTTTTTTTATTATTGTATTAGAGCAGTGACTTTCTTATTTTTGAAATCGTTTTGGCGTTTAATATTTTAATACATCCTACTATCAGTTAATCCAACACTATACACACGGTTATTTCACAGTTATACGATTCTCCACATCTAAATAACCACTAGCAACATTATATTATCTATGAAATGATTCTCTTTTTCTTTACAAAGTTATAGTTAGATAAATAATATTTTACCATTCAATTTTAACATATAAATCAAAGATTTCCGTTACCATATGATTAGAATTGGCCCTGTAATTTTAGAACAGTTTAAAGCATAACGAATCATTCACTTATTTTTCCTCTTAATATAATATTATAATACTTAAATTATAAAAATTATCGACAATATATTTTTTTAAATTCATCAAATTCTTTAATACGGGGTGTGACAAAAGTAACGCAAGATCTTTGAACGATTATTTTTATAGCTCCAATCATACATAATCATATGACTCCAGTCGAGAATACAATATGGTGAACGTATCGTTTTCCAGCACGACGGAGCAACACCATATTTTGCAATTAATTTGCGAGACTAATTAAATGCAAAGTTCCCAGATTCATAAATTAGAAGGCGTTGTTGGATCGAGTGACCTTCGCGTTCGCCTTAACTTACATTACTGGATTTTATTCTTTGAGGAACGTTGAAATACTTGGTGTACAACAGAAACTTCAAACAATTGAAGAATGGTCTACATCAATCACAAATGGTGTACAATCATTTGACAATGAATTGCACCCAATGGTATGCCAGTCGGTATCTTTAAATCTTGAGAATTGTATGAACAATGACGGCCTTCATTTCGAAGATTGAGTTATTATTCAAATATGAACTAAAGTGATGTTTTGTTGTGTTTGAATAAAAGCTAAATGTTTTACATGTATATTTTATTTTAATTTCAGATTTTGCGTCAATTTTGTCACACCATGTATTAAACATTAAAGAATTTCATTCTCGCATTTTAAACTAAAATAATTCATTTTTCCATTACACTTTTCAAAATAATCTTTTATTTAAGTGTTTCTAAATCCATTAACTATCTGGTACAATGAGACCAGTTACACACCATTTAATAAATGGTTCTATTATTGTCGAAGACATTTATATTATGTAACTTGGAATCGGAATGTTTTTATATATATCGAGCACTTTGGGCAGAAACAAGTCCCAATTTCAAAAGTAAGATTTTTATGGTCTTTAAATTGATAAATTTTCAAGATGTATTAAATATCAAGACATGATGTATTTATGGTAATGATTATAATAATAATTATGATAAATAATAATAATATATAAAAATTATAATAATAACTACATATAATAATTATTGTGATAATTAATAATCATAATAATTATGTCGTAATAATTATAAAGACTGGTATATGATAATAATAAAATAATTTCTGATAATACATACAAATTTAACTTACAGTTGAAGAATAAGCACCATTTAAAGCATATATTTACTAATGCAATTAACAAAACATTCTCATACTCATATTCATATTCATTCTCATACTCACACTCATTCTCATATTCATATTCATATTCATACTCAAGCTCACACTTATTCTCATATTCATATTCATATTCATTCTCATACTCACACTTATTCTCATACTCATACTCATATTCATACTCATTCTCATACACTTACTTACACATACACACATAAAAGGATGATGTTAATTATAATTAATTTCATAATAAAAGTAAGTCAAATATTGGAAGAACAATAGTAATAAAAATAATATTCATGCTAATAAAACTATAATTAATAATAATAATATTAATAATAATATTAATAATAATATCAACAGTAAACATTCACTGATATTATCAATGACAAATCCAAACAAATCAATACCTGAGATATTTGAGAACCATTTGAATGGCGTCGTGAATTCGATCTCATCACTATATTGCCACTAGAATAAGATTGATTAAATTCATCCGAATATTCATAAGCCCTATTTTCTCTTTCATCATCATTGTCCGAATGATATTCACTATCTTCTCGATCATAGTTATCATCATCATCATCAACATCATTATTATTATTGTTATTATTATTACAATCACCATGGCAATTATCATCATAATCATTAGAACTGCCATCAGTAACACCATTTAATGGAGCAATATGTGATCGAACAGACATGTGCGGTGATCGATTTGATTGGACGGGATTGAGATTGAGATAATGGTCTGCTTCATTGGCTGTTTCATTGGTGTCGTATGAGAATGATTTGAATTGATTATTAACATTGATATTATTATTATTATTGTTATGGTTGTTATTAATATTCCATTGACGATTCTCTTTGCCTGGTGATTGAGGCGGTCGTTTGTGTATTCGTTTATTGGATTTATTATTATGATAAATTTGTGATTCATCATGACTGGTTGTTGAGCCAGTCATTGTAAAACTGGGTCCAGAAAAACTCGTTCCAGTACCAAACAACGGTGGAACAAGTGGATTGCGTTTGACACGCGGAACTGGTGTATGGGTTGGTGAGGTGAATTCAGTGTTGTCATTTTGGTCGTCATCAGTTTGCTGTTGTTGCTGTTGATGTTGTGGCTGATGTTGTGGACGTCGACGTTGGTGAGAATCATCTGGATGATATTGTCGTCGACAAGTAGAATATTGTTGTTCATCTTCTCGTTGTTGTTTGTTTAAATGATTGATTTCAATGCGTTTAGCTTGAGTTCTCGTCAATTTATAATTCAAACCACTTCTCATTGGTCCACAATATTCCGGTTCTTTTCTGATCCAACCGATATGTTTCGGCACGATTCCAGTCGGTGGTGGTGGCCGATATTTCGGTTGTGATAAACGATTGAGAAATTCTTGTCGATTACGATGCGACGGAATGTTGTCTGGCAGACGATATCGTGATTGATTGTCCTCGCTTTTCGATCTCGTAATGGGTTTCTTCTTGGTGATTTGTTTCTTCATCGCGATTTTTGATGATTTCGATGACATCTCATCGCCATTCATTCGATTTGTGGTGAGATTTTCTTGGCTTTTCCACGATTTCAATTCATTCATCAAAGCTGTGAGAATCGGCATGTTCCCCCCATCATTCAGATCGGTCTTGGACGGTTTTGAAGGCATTCTATCGAAAGATTTGAATGGTTTTCGACTGTCACGTGGTGATATCGGCTCATTATCACTGGAATCACTAGAAAATGTCCCATAATCGCTGTTATATATCATCGGTGGCAGATCTTTCAAGATCGGATCGTTGGGATCAATTGTAAGTCCGACCTGGGATAAATTATCATTCTTCTGCAAAATCACCTCATCTATCGGTTCGGGAACCATTTGAATCCTCACATTTCGTTTCTTGTTTACCTGACAACCGATTGTTCTCACGGTGATCTTCTCAGCCGATTCTTCTTCATGCCCGCTCCAATCATTTCCCACAGACTTTCCCACGGGATCTTTCATCTTGGATTTGCGTTTAATTTCGATTTCATGTTCACGTATAAGATGCGGTGCCAGATTGGGCCCGATATACAATAAGCGCAACTTCAATGTCGCAATGCCCACACCGTCACCCATCAAATTGACGATGGGAAATTTACCCATGATGTCTTCTGACACTGTGTGACAACATTGGGTGATTTTCTTCGACAAACGAACCATGGCGTCGGATAATTTGATGGCAATAACACCGACCAGATGGCTCGGTTGGAAATAATCATCACAAACAAGAATGTAGAGAGGTAGAGCATTGAATTCAGCGATCAATGAAATGGTTTTGGCTTCGAAGAGAATGCTTTTGCCTTTTCTTATTACATAATTGCCATCGATATCTTTCAATTCACTTATTTGGTCGATTTTTTTCGGTTCGGTGGAGTTTTCAATTAGATCCAGATATTCTCGCAATTTTAATTGAATATCATATTCCACTGTACTAATTAGTGTCGGTTCATAACTGAGAAGCTTTAATACTGTAGATGGAAAATAACATTTTTCACCTTCAAGTAAACGGATTCTATCAATGAAGATTTCAATGGAAAATATATTTGAATTCATTCATTTAACTTCATTAAGCAAATATAATAAAAACTAAAAATAATAAAAAAATAAAATATTAGTTATGTTGGAAATTACTTTTATTCAATCTTTATTGTTCTAAAAATTATACTGAAGAACCATAATGTTAAAATGAAATTACAAAAATTTGAATCTTAATGTTGTCAAGGTTATTAAAATTCTTTAACTAATTAATTTAAACACTGCCGTAGTTTCAATAGAAATAAGTTAATTTTATTTTTGTCCATTAAACCGAATTAATTTGCCATTTAAAACCATAAGAGGATTAGTATTCTAATATGATAACATAGTTGTCAATATTGTAATAATTATAGGTACATAATTCTTTAAATTTCGCGTTCTTAGGATTTAAAGTTGAGGACAAGTAATTTTTTATTTTAGTTAATATTAAAACTTACATAAATCACATAAAAATTCACCCTAATTTAAATCTAAAACACTAATAACAGAATTTGGATAAATGATTATTGTGGAACAATTATATCTATAATTAAAATTAATTTTGTATAATAATTTTAATCTTTAAAATGCTAGTTAGAATAAATTTCAAGCATATGCCGTTTGAAATAAATTTAACGAATAATATAAACATAATAAAAACTTTTATTTAATTTACCAACTTAGAATTTCATAAAATATTCCAATAGTTTAAGGTTTTTCATATCCCTATGTGGTGTAGATTTAGTTATAGTATTTATGTAACAGTTTTAGGAACTAATTATTAAAATCAATTAAAATGGGGAATTTGATTCATCCAAATTGTAAAATAGTTTCCAGGTTATAAAATTTATTCAACAAAAATTATTATTTACTGATTAACTTTTTTAATTTTATATTTTATATTTTTATTTTATACTACAATATTATAATCACAAAACTCAAGAAAATTTGTCTTAAAAAGTCTCGTACGATTCCATTTGAGTAAGGTCATAGGTGTTTCAACATATTAATCTTATTTATTAGTTTCTGCTGGCACCTTTCTATTGAATGATGACAATGAGAGTGGCAAGAGTAGTAGAGGTTATAATGGTTATGGTAATGAGTCTCTCATAATTAACGTTTCTATAGACTTTACTTTTGTCTATAAATACTATAACCATTGATAATTCAAAACAATCGTTTTGAACAATTAAATTATTCAGTCGATAATGTTGGGGTTGTTAGTTCTAAATATGTATGTGAGTTCGATACCACCGGTCGAAGCGCATTTGTCAATCCGGAAGGTACGTGCTCTTAAAAGTTATAATTCGCGCCTTCCCTTTTATTTCTTGTCCATTTATTTTTTTAATTTTCAGATACATCTTGTTCTCTGAGCTAAAGCTTGCTAGTAAGAATCTTTTTAAGTTCGAAATTTTATGATTTTTCCTTTCCATATATAGTATTTTCTATGACGGATTCTGAATGGTCATTTTTGTTTATTATTTTCTATTTTCATATTGGATTTTAAAATTATTTTACAAATCCGCTTGCATTTATAATTATAAATCTTATTATTATTTATTAATATGATTATTATTATTTCGTCTTCAAATAAATTATTTTTATTTTTCATTTATTTCAAAATTTTACTATCATTTTGTCTATTTTTTTCCAAAAAACACAATAATTGTATAAACATTTTTTTTCAATTTTTTACATCACTTTTTTCAAAAAATATTTACAAATAAATCAAGACTGAAATCACTAAAGAGTTAATATTTTAAAATAAATCAAGAGTTAAAATTAAAGATCAAATCACTAAAGAGTTAAATCAATTGTTTTCATCAATGTCCACTTTCCATCTCTGCGGGCTTGAGTTGTTGTGATTGGTTTCTCATCTTCATGTAGGCTGAAGACAAGAATTGAGCTAATTCGATTGATAGCTATTGAGAAGATATTACTGAAGATTGAGATTGAGTTGATGATCCCGCTCTGTAACAATAATATTACCTAAAAAGTTGCCAATGAGGGAAATTGATTCATTCAAGCATGAGATAAGTGTATTAAAATTTGTTACAAAAGTCATGGAGCTAATCTTATTTATCAAAAATAGCTAATTTGAGTTGTTAAATAAAAATTATATTATAGTTATCAACACAAAATACATTGAGATATGTTTCCAATAGAATAAAATTAAAATTATAGCCCACATTAAGTTGAAATATTACGCAAATAATGAAATACCGCGTATTTCTTCTCTACCGGGCAACTAGCGATGTTCCTTTATCCGAATCAATTGAACCAAGTAACAAATGACATCTTATTAATAAAATCTCCATTGAATAAATAAGCACGATGGATTTAAAATAGCTCTTTAAAAATTAAACTTTAAATATCAAAATTAATTAAACTTAAAATAACAGTAATAAAAGTTATTTAATGGACATTCTGTTATTGTGAAATACAATAACCCTTGAAATAAATTACCCATTAATGAAAAACAATATAAATAGCTTGACAAAATTTAGTTTATCAAACCGTCTATTAAATTGAACAAGTTCATTTGAATTCGAAATAGCTTAGCCCAACCACATAATTCGTAAAGCCATTAAACCAGCTTTTCCTTCAATGTTCGGACAATTTTATATATTAAATATTCATAGTGGAAGATTAATTTAGTTTGATAATTTCTGTGAAGATTCCAATCAACCCAAATCCGAAACCACGGAACGATAGTAAAATATTTCACGCGTTAAATTATCGATAATTTACAACATCAGACATATATTTTTCCTATCTATAGGGTCAAATCGAAAGTTCTTGAATACTGGTCATACTCCTTTTGTGAGTTTATTAAGAGTAACTTTTCCAAAAGTTTTTTTAATAAAATCTGTCCGTTTTAGTGTTTAAAAGTAGTTGTATAGTACTATTTTTTATTAAGTGTTTATTTATAATCGATATCATAGTAGTATAAGTGTATTCGAAAAGTAATAGTGTTTTGATGTTGCAATTGGCAGATACCATAAGGACTCACATCATTTCAGTAAATATAATTACCTTCAGAATCATCTTATTATTCTTTGGTAAGCACATGCGATGCAATTAAATGTTAAAAGTTTGAAAAATAATCATAAATTTAATAAGGCAGTGTCTGGAGCCGCTAATCCCGTTTCTATACGTGGATTAGAGTTGATCGAGGTGAAAGAACACCATAGAAATAGGTTAATTGCAACTCATGGGTCTTTAGAACTCTGGAGCACTGATATTCAAACATTGCTCAAAGGTGCTAAGAGTGATAATCATAATACTAATAATAAAAGCCAATATAGACCCCAAGCGCAACAAAAATTTCAAATACCAGAAAAAAATATTCTATTTATATTTTCATTCCTAGTATAGAAGTGAAACCTTTGTTCAAGATGACTGGATATACTTAGAGAGATTTTAGAACGATAGATGTAAAATAGGAATATCTTTTGCATAGCAATTGAATCCTTTTTCGGATGTACGATAATAAACAAATATTGCAACTTCCAGTATGATGCTGGTCATATAACGAATTCTCGAAGAGAATAACTTCACAATGATTGCTCTGTTTCGTGGATCGATTCAATGCCCTAGCGTCTTTAATTTATTATGGGCATCTTTTAATTTCCTAGTCGGTATTAAAACTCCATGTAACTGACATATCATTATTGGCTGGGGTTAATTTAATGAACTGATTATTCTATCTTTAATAACAAGTATTTTTATTTTTTTATTTTTGTTGGAGAATTCTGCTGATGAATTAATTAATTTGATAGACATTACTGATAATGACTTTAAGATTAATTTATTTCTGACATTATCGTGTCCGGTTATTTAATAGAGTTTATTCAGAATTGGTTTTCATAAATACGAATTATTTTTTTAACATAATTTTAATAAGATATTACACAATATTTAAAATACATTTTCTTTTTTACACAACCTACAAAAGCAAAACGATTTCTCTTTTTATACAATTATAATACTGTTCATTCAACGAATATTATAATTCTACGTTCAAACCTCGATTATTGTTTAACCAAATCCACAAAAATTAGCTAGACTGCTTCGCAATTTGCCAAACAAATCTTGAGTTACGTTGAACTTCGAAGTCATTTGAGTATGCTGGGTAAGTCACTTAAATAACCAAAATATTTACGTAAACCATGGAAACAATCTTCAAAAGGCTGAAACACACAGATTCGAAAAGATTCTTTCTATATATCAATCCATATTTAGAATTCAATAATCGACTGGTACATACCCAAAACTGGCAACAAACATCAAGATTCGCCAAAGGCGCTAGAAATGTAAGAGAATTTGTTAACAGACCGACACGTGAACTCCGCCAAATTGATCCATTAGTAAAGCATTTTAACACTGCTGGTTCTGCAGGATTTAGATTCTCAACAATTATTTCATTCTTTATTTTTTATTTCTATATTTGTAGTTTTAATTTTTATAATTTTCTTGATGTCATTTTGCAGTAGTTATTTCTAATTTAATAATTTTTTGCTCAAATACAATTTTCAAAAGTAAAAATTTTTTCAATGAATTTGAGTGAAATTGTAAAGGGTTCCAATCAATCTATGAGCGAATTATTAAATAATGGATAATTGATATCACCTGACACTGATGGGTAGAATGGGCTAAGATACTGGTTGGATTTGTCATTGATTCAATCAATAAACCCATCGCAACTCAATGGCAAGCACAAAAATGCGATAACTTTTCAGTTTTGGTCGAGATAATTATATTATATAAAAATTTACATTGTTAACGGCTTCTATTTCATAGAGCCCTCATTGTAAACGAATTAAAAATGCAACACACAAAAATATTAGGTGTATTAGTATGATTCCGGCTTTTTTTTTAAAAACAAAAACATTTTTTAAAATATTTATTTAATGAAAT
>JBBMOY010622215.1:0-11528 GCA_037951405.1 Platydemus manokwari | reverse complement strand
TTATGTTTAAATGATTTGGTAAAACAAAAACTTTAAACAACTAAAAAACATGAATAACTTTTGACTCAGCCTAATAGGTAGATTAATTATTAATCGGTCAATTTTCTATAAAATGATGTAATAATATAACACAGGCACAATAAAACTTTTCTCAGCATAAATCACAGTAATTCAAATAGAATAAATTATGAACCTTTAAAGACAATGATTAATTAGGAAACTTATCTTACAAGACAACAAATAAAATTCAAAACAAATCATGATATCACATGAAAATTTTAATCAATTATGTATAACTAACTGCGAAGTTGGAATTAGGTCTAGGAATGAGTGTTCTTTTTGGATATGAAAGTACATACTCTGGAGAATGGCTAGTTCTATTTTTTGGAACAAATTGACCATTTTCGATGACATTAAATGAAGCTAAAGAATAATTCTGATTTTCCATTTTCTTCTCATTCAATGGTTGATCACGAGGAACCAAAACATCTACGACGACAGAGTTTGTATTTAATGGCGATTCTGTTATCACAAACGGTTTATACGAATTGTTTGAAACAATTTCATTATCAGAATTGTGATCGTTTGTATGATTCCGTTCTAATTCCACTTGAGAGCTCACAATGATATTCTCATAAGGTGAACTTCGATCAAAATGAGGAACATAGTTTCTCTCAATCATTGAAACACGTTTTAAATCGGTATTGTTGATATCCACAATATCAATCCGACCACATGGTTGAATTTTATTGAAATCTGAGGTGAATCTGATCGGATTGGAATTGTTTTTCGGTTGAGCAATATAAAAGCCATCGTTGCTGTTACTAGCTTGCTTGAGCGGTGGATAACTTTGTCTGTGAATGCGCAATCTTTCGCCTAATAACAGATACGTGGCTGTGTGTAATCCAAATTTTTTGTTGATCAATTCCTTTAAATAAAAGAGTTTTATATTCAAAATATCTTTCAATCTTCACAGATAACAAGCGATTAATATTAATTGAATTCAAAACGGAATAAATAAATAAATAAATAATAATAAATACTATGAACCAATAATATGAACAAGTGAAGTGAATCCAAAGTAATATCATGTGTGTATCAATGTGGTCAAAAAATTTGGTGGGCTAACTTTTTAACTTTTCACACCAAGCTTGGCACCTTTGAATTTTACAATAGAAAAACTGCATAATTAAATGCACAATAATACCTTAAATATTATTGATTTTCTTTTTTGTTCCAAGTAATATTTTAAAAATTATCACACATACACACGGGTAAGGAATTTAAAATCAATGAATACTTAAATGATCGATTTAATTTGTTTGAACATCGCGACTAAATATACTTATGTGTAATAGTGGTAGCTAACAATAGCAAAATAAATATAAATGGTAATAGCGGTGATATTGTGTAATAACAGTAAATAATAATAGCATCTTTTTACTGTTAAAGAAGCTAACAAATCCAATTTCACAAAAAATTAACAGTTTTTAATAAGCATTTCGAATTCAGTATTTAAGATAACATCATAAACAAATGATAGCAACCATGAATAAAGAGCTAGTAAATTTCAATGAAATAATCTTGGACGGAACTCATTGGAAAATAAATATGAAATTAGGAAATTTGATACGTTGAAAGATTAGTGAAAATTATCTATTTTGCTTTTGCGTATTGTTAAAGCAATATTTTTACCGGTGAATTTTCTCATTGATCAAGAAAAGATAATTTGATAAATTTCAAATACACACACACACACACATATATATATATATTTGTCATAAGAATTTCCTATTTAAATGAAAACAAATACAAAGAACTCTGGCTAAAAGACGTCCATTATTGCTATTCATTTACCATGATAAATTTATAAAGAAATTATAGAAAATGATAATATATAAAGATATCGATGAACAGCTATTATTTATTAATTTCATTTGAGTGTGCAATGGTGACATGAAATTTACGAGAAACCGTTGAAAAACTCCAAAATTATTGATAAATGTATTCAAACATGCTGTTCAATTGATGAGCAAAAGAGAGATTCTTCAATAATTGCCTGATATTTATTGTGATCGAAATATCTTGCTATTTCATAAACAGTCTCATCATGATCACAAATATATTGTAGAGATATTTTAATAATATATTCCATTCCCGAAAATCTATCTTCCAAATAAATTTATCGAGTGATATCATTTTATTTTCACATGATTCCGCTTTTAATCATATTTACAAGATCGGAACATGGTTCACCTTTTATAAATAAAAAATGCAAAAGATCTCTTCTGCAGCCGAAACTTTGATGTTTCCCAAACTTATAAACCTCGATTTGTTCTTTCAATGGATTTCCAGTAGTTGTTTCTAAATGATGTTCAAATATATTGGAGTCTTTTTAATAAACTAAAATTAAACCATTTCAGCTTGTCGTATAATCTAATAGTTCTTTCTCACGTCTTTCTGCAGATCTCCAGTCACAAATTTCGATATTAATTCACCAATTGCTGATTGTTTTAACGGATAATTAATAATTGTTTTATGATATTAATTTAGTATTTGAAATGTTTTTAATATGTTGGTAGCTATAACATTGATCTGATTTGTAACAATGAAAAGTTTAAAGATTATCTTAAAGAATAATTATTGCAGAACATTTACAAGAACGACCTCTTTATGAATTTCCCAAATAACCAAATCAATATTATTACTGTATTCGATTTGTTTAAATATTCTAAATAACGCGGTTTTTCAAATTAAAAAATTGTCATGGGGACCACCTAAAAACTGTCAGTAGTTTCCATGTGTATTCCAATATAGAGTATATCAAATAAATTAAGTTCAAACAATTGATTAATATCACATTTTATATTGATTCATATCAAATATTTCAATTTTATCTTGATATTTCTCGATAAAATATTCTGGTAACAACTATCATAAATTGATAAAAATAATATGCAACTCAAATAATTTCATAAACTTATAAAAGTCAATGAAAAACAAATGTTAACATTACTCCAATTTCACTCCACTAAAACAACTTTTAATAAAATTTTAAACGAAACAAAGATAAATAATAAAAGAATTTTCTCCCTAAATTTATTCCAGTAGACTTTTCCCATAAAGTACAACTCATATTACCCAATAGAATTTAATGATGATTGATATACAAAAGGATGCCATCATTCATATTTATGCAATTTCCGGATTTTTATTTTAAATAGTATGAGAAACATTATTATTTTCGATGAAATATATTAGAAAAAAATGATTCGAAAATCCTCACCGAATGTCATTATCAAAATGAATAGTTTCAACGACCTTTACTTCATTATTTGATCGAAATTCATTAATAAAAACCAATTATTTATCGAATTTAATCACGTATCACTTGTAAAATCATTATTCAATAAATAAAAAAACTCCCAATTCGCCAGTAATAAGCACGTACAGCACAAATTATACTAAAAGTGTTATCCGAAAAAGATCCATCTTTATATATACCGTATTTTCCGGACTATAATGCGCACCCTAACTATGAGTTAGTTGACTGATTAATATATTAAATTAAATTAAAAATCTATAGCAAGATTTAATGAACTTCATCATCTAAAATATCACATTCGCTTATATTAGCATCATCAACATCTTTTTAAAAATATTCTAGCCTTAATAAATCTTAAAAATCTGTTTCAAAGCGCGCTTTATAGTCCGGAAAATACGGTAATTATAATCTAAATTATTTAATATGCTTACGAGAGTAAATTTATTTATTGATTGAATTATCTGATTCGTACACCACTATTGATTGATTCCTTATTTATTCAAATTATTTATAAATAGATTTGTAAAACATCCGCATTACAATATTAATCGAAATGGTTGCAGAAACAAATCTGGTTTAATTCGTCTCTATCTTTGAAAATAATTTGATTTTTATTGATTTGTATTGATTTTCAATTTAAGAATGTCGAACCAATTGTATTTCATTTTCATAAGTAACTCGAGACCCAATTAAGTTATTTTTAAATTTCTAGGAATATTCCATTATTTCCTTGATATAAAGCCTGTGGATTTATAAGTACAATTGCCGTATCTTCACTCAACTATTAAATCCATAGACATGGTTTTAATCAATAATCAACCGGTATCGAAAACATATACATACGATATAATCAATTTTACAAAAATAGAAACAACAGATAATTTAAATTAAAGCTGTATTTAGAACGATTTATCCTGTGAATCAATCTTCTCAAAACTTAAAATTGTTAAATCTAAGAATAGAAATAGACTCAAAGATGAAAGCGTCAAGAATAGAACACGATGGAGGTCTAATGAATTAACAGTTGGTATTAATAATTGGTGAATAATATTAAAAAAACCGATTAAAATTGAAGTTTATTTCACAAATTGTCGATTTAATGGTTAGGGTTCAAATAAAACCGACATTCCATCTCAACAAATGCCTCCGGCAAAGTGGCAAGCCGAATCCAATATATATATATATATACAGTAAATTAGATATATTAAGACCCTACATGTATTAAGACCACCATCATTTTTAGATAAAAATTTTTAGAAAACCCTAAATTACTTTATTCTTCATAGAAACTATGAAATTCTTTATTAACCAGTTTTGTAGCTAATTCTTCAATTTCCTCATAAACTGTGTCTGAGGAATCACTTTGGGCAAAATAGCATCATCCTCAGAGCCAATTTTGGCAAATTCAATCACTTTTAGCTTGTATCTTGCAGACATTTTACGGGAATCATAGAAATGCACACAAAATTTGTTAGCTGAAATGTCAATTTGTTGTGTAGCATCATAAAACAGCTGAATAACGGCAGAAAACTAGCTAATCACATGCATTAATGTTTGATCCAGCAAGCCAAGTTGCTGACTACACCTATTAAGAGCCCCTTGATTTTGGACTGAATTTTTTGCAAAAAGGTAGGCCTTAATACACGTAATAATAATAATTATAAATCGAGTTAGTTAACTACGAACATGTTTAATAATATCATTGGCTATTTTTATAAAATAATTCTAAATATCTGAATATTTATCAATTTGCTTCTAATGTTAAAAAAGAGGTCTTCGCTAATTTTCAATAAATTGCAATTCGAACTTTTTTTTTTCTATTTTTCAGATAATCAAATTTTAGAAGATTTTTAAGCTCTAGTGTATTTAATATTTGATTTCAAACCACTAAAATTCTTCTTAAGTGGCTAAAAAAAGTTCAAAATAAACTATATAAAATTTTGCAATACACTCAACAAATTTAAAATTTCAATTTAAATCCTATTTTTTAACTAACCCTATTATCGATTATTTATTGACAACCAAATGAATTGATTCCAATATTTTATGTTTAAAAACGAACACACATTTGCATCCAATGTTGTTACTAATAGCTATTTCGCTTAAAATTGTAGATTCAACGGACGAATTTCTTCATCGATTTTCTTAACTTATTTATTCACACACAGATCAAACGGATTTTAAACGAATTTCCAGAGAGTTTTTGCTAATCTTAATCAGGCATATATTTATAGATATTATTATATTAATTTTTTTAATAATTTAATAAAATCTCAAATTTTTAAAAATTTTTGAATTCATTATTAAATCATTAAAATTTTTATTTAAATTTTTTTAATTAAATTATTATAAAATTTGTTCTTTTAAAATTTCTTCACAAATATAATTGAGGCAAAATCAAATGTGGAATGAGAAAAGATAAATTCACCTGATTCATCACAGTTTTATGAATGAATATCGACAGAACTCATGCTCAACAATCTTGAATTATAAAAAAACCCTGGAAAACGTTAGCCATCGCATGGTTTATTTCTGTAATTCAAATAAATCGTTTTCCTTGATTCTTACAAATACTGAATCGCATGGCGATACAATTATCACGGAGAACTAATCAATATATCAATACCATTACACATTGATTTTAGACATTATATTGTTTCCTTCCTGATAACTTGATGTAATCAATTGATTCACTGATAGTTCAACAATACTGTTAATGATTATTGACACAATTGTCGATGATAGAAGCTAATATTTCCAATGGAAAATAATCCATCATACTCTTGTGACTTTAGCACGATATCATTTGGTGAGAAATTTAATTTCCCAAACGAAAAAAAAATGTAAACAAAAAATCCAGCTTTCTAAATGCTTATCGTGACGAATTGAAGATCTATTAATAAGTATCAAATGAAAAAAACAAAATGTAACGATTTACACTGCTTATAATGCGGAATCATTGGGTTTCGATATTAATTAATAAAAAAAATGATGAAGATATCTAATTATTCGGATGAGAGAAACTAATATATCTCATATTTTATCACTATGTTAGAAAGAAATTTAAATGCCATAGAGTTGATTATTTGTTTTAATCGATCGCAAACTACACGGATTCACATTAAAATGTATGATCTATTGTCATCTATAAATCAATAATTATTTTATATTATTACCAAATTGAATTTTTTTCACTTTTAATAACACCTCAAATTTTACTATTCATTGAAACGATTGACGTCTTTAAGAGTTGACTTCCCATTTCTTGGTAATATATTCTGCCAAAACCACTAATATATTTACAATGCTATGCTTAAGATTTGTTTCATCGGAAAAAGCAAAGATAATCGAAAATTGAATTATTTAACTCATAAAGTTGTGATAATATTTTGGTTTGATGAGGAAGTTAATGGAGACATAAAATACACGTAAGCCTCTACTAAGCACGCATTGAAAACGAACTGAAAAATCATGACATCAAATTATCTACTTAAACACAATTATATAAACAAATTAATATAATTTTACTTCAATTTAAATTTCTCACATCTCCCTTTCTTTAAAATCTTCAATATTCTTTGTATTCTTAATTCAAATTATATCGAATACTCTACATACAAAAATCTCTAATTCTTCTACCTTTTTTATATCTTCTTTACATCTTCTTTATATATTCTAAACATCTTCCTCTTTCTTTTCCATTATTTTCAGCCACTGATCTTCTCAGAATCGAATCCAGATGCATGGTCGCCATTTAAGCCCCGACTATTTCATAAAACACGCATCGAAAACGAACCGAAAAGACACGACACCAAATCATATACTTAAATATAATTATATAAACAATTTAATATAATTTTATATAATATTAAATCCTTAAAAATTGAATTCAAGTGAAAATTCTAACAGTGAATATAGATGTCATTTAAGTAACTGGAGCTAAAGAATTGTTTATTGCGACGAATATATAATTTATTTTGTTACTGCAAATCAATTTAATAAATGTTTCACAAGCAAATTCTAGAGAACCAAGTCTGTGTAGTCGAAGATTGAGTCGAAAAAATCGTTCCGTCAAAGGAAATATCCATGACACCCGTACACACACACACACACACATATATATATATATATATACGATTATATTGTCATTTTCATTTTGAAAAATCGAACAATCTGAAACCAGCATTGGTTATAAAGTTATAAATTATTGAGTAATACCGACAACAATTTAGAATAACAATTCAAAAATTAAAATTTTATGCTTCAATAATTTTACAACTAAGGTTTAAAAAACTTTAAAAAAAATCTCACCTCACATATTTCTGCCCGATTAAGACCACATCGTTCCATTATTTGTAACGAGTGTTCATTGAATTCACAATCCTGCACAAAGGAAAACAATTAACGAATAGATTTGTTACAAAAATTGATGATATTACATTGAGACAAAAGAAATCTCAACAAAAGAAAGAAAATGACAAATAAATACATAAAGACAACATATTTATTGATGTAGACAGAAAAAATGGTTTAAAAAATAATAGGAAATCGTATCAAAAAATGTCTCCTGATTTACAAACCCGATAAACAGTGCCATCACATTGGTCAATATAAAAGATAACTTGAAATCACGATAAAAACATGCGTAAACATTGTTGGAAGCTATTTCAACGAAAGAAGGATAAACAATGAGACATTAGAGATATCGACTGTCTCTTTGAAAATCCAGTAACAGATAACTATACAATTGTTCTCAACGAAATATTCAATAAATGCTCGGATACTACTTCAAAATTTATAATAATAGATTGTGAATAAACCTATTACGAAATTCAAGATAAATCACAACCATTGCTATGACAATTAATTATTAAATCATATCGATTAATTATACATTAAAATATATTTTCAATCTCAATTACACAATCAATCAATAAACGATATGAAATGCGGCGAATGAAAATCAAAAAATTCGAAAGAAGGAAAACATTAAAAAAAAGATTGAGTATACACTGATTTACAACTGGCCAAAAACATCCGCAGTTAAATCAATATGATTATTGTGGATGTCACGAGAAAGAGTCCTTCAACGAGTAGGAGTAGGGAACTTACCTACCGAATCATTGTCTGGATATGCAAAACGTAAACGCCGGTCAACAGGAAACAGGCTTATTTTTTGCTACGTTTTTCAAAAATATACCTGCGACATCGATAAATAAAATAATTTCCGATATGAATTTGGACAAGACAGAGAAATAAATGCATTCCTGAATCATTTAATATATTAATTAAAATAATTTGAAGAAATCATATTCGGGCTGGATGTTAATCTGATTGTACACCAGCCTTTAGTACTATGTAGGATAAAATAGTATTTCAAGGAGAAATGGTCTTTCTTCTCAAAGTTAGACACACTTATCACATTTAATAAACGATATATGATTATACGATCTATGTAGAAATTAGAATCATTAGAGATAAAATCAAAACCATTAACAATCGCAAGTCTTTATTTTCAATCTACAAAACAAAATCATGGATTTTGTAATCAAAGAGCTAATATTGAAACCAAAATGAAAGAGAATACAAATAAAGAGTGTCAAATCACAGATTGAAATTTAAAAGCTGAATTGGAAAGGAGCGGACATGTACAACGTTAGTAGTACTAAAGTACAAAACCAGTAGAGATAAACTGCCCAATAGATGAGTAAGAGGAACATTTACAAAAATGATACGAGATGGAATCTTGGAGGTCAAGAGCCAAACCTAGCGGACCTGATTGGTTAGTCGAACGGACATATTGTCATAGTTGAAGTATTTGAACCATCGACAACTTGTAGCGATAAAAATCTTTTTATAATTAATATGAAATGTAATCATAAGTGACGTAATATTTCCATTTTTATTTATTATAAAATAATAATCGAAAATTTATTAATTTTTTTAAAGAAGATAATTCAACAAATATCAACTATTTAAATTCTGGTCATAATTTACTTCACAATGCTGTAATTCTATGATTGATTCATTTTATATTGACCTATTATCGACAAATTCGATTTTAACAGGCACACAAAAACAGTTAGTCGTATGTCTTTATGATCACTATGTTCTACTAATCATTGAAAAGGATTCTTCCGAACATACATCTTGTAAGCCACTATTACTTTATCAAGCACGGATTAAGAATGAATTGAAAAGTCAAGACATCAAATTATATTTTTATCACGATTATTCTCACAATTTAATATTTTATAAAAATTCAATTTAAATTTTTTCCAGATTTCAATATATTATAAACCTTCACATCCCACTTTCTTTAAAATATTTGATTATCTGAGAATTCTTCATTATGTTCTCTATATCTTTATTTCTTTACATTTTCATATCTCTTTTTCCTGTACATATTTCAATATATTCCTCCCTTTCTTAAAAACGTCTATTAAGAATCGAATCCGCTGCTACTTTATCAAGCACACATTGAAAACGAATTGAAAAGTCAAGACAACAAATTATACCGTGTGATTCGTAACTAAAATAAAACAACAAAACACAATATAATTTATACTCACATATTTATACTCATTGATATTAATTGTTATACACCGATTACTGTACTTTTTTAAATTTCTTATTAATCAGTTGCATTAATACAATATGGCGGAAGCAGCTGGTGATATTTAATTTTCACTTGCGGATTGAGTGTTTATAGTTAGTCATGCAATCGTGTAGCAGAGCAATGCCAAAGATTGCCAAGAATTTTAACAACATTTCACCACTAGCTAGGACAACAGTTCAATACTGGAAAGAGAAGTTTGAAGAAAGTGGAAATTTATCCACTATTTTGCAATCAAGAAGAACAGATGATGAAATTATGAATAGAAAAGTGGTAAATTTTGTAAAAGTGAATGATGCCAAAAATATCGACATTGATATCAACACGATGGTGCGCGGGTCATTTCAGTAGTCCAGAACGACAATGGCTTGATCAATATTTTTCAAGGCGGTAAATTGGTTGTAGAGGACCAAAGGAATGGCTACCAAGATCTATAGACCCTACGATTTTTGAATTTTAGCTATGAAGCTTTATCAAAGATTGAGTTTATGCAATCCATAACAATTTTACAACGCTCAATGAACTTGAAGAAGCAAATTCACATGAATTAATAAACATCAATCAATAATTCGCCCGTAAATGATATTCAAGCTTCAGGAAATGATGCAATCTCTGTTTGGAGCAAGATGGTGAACATTTTAAACAATTGCCATGAAATTGCTTAATATTTACCGTTATTTGTTCTTACTGTTATTGTGTTTTGTTGTGCATTGAAGTAACTCATTACATTTAGTTTGTTCTTTCTGTTGTTTTATTTTAGTTTTAGAGATGGAGTCTTATGAATCGTGCGGCATGTTTTATTTTTAATCAATATATCGACAAGTATTTTTGTGTTGGATTTGGTTCTTATGAAATCCATAATGAAATTCATTTGACTTTCTGCAATTGATTTAAAATTTCATTGGTTAGAATAATTTGCTAAAACAATTCAAATAATCCATCAATAAAACTGATTCAAAACACTACTGATTCCAACTTTGATAAATATTAACATTTCAAATGTACTCCCAATTCATGGATTTCAAAACAGATTTAAATGAAACATATGTCTATGGTCAGAATTCTTTCAACAATCGATGTAAATTGAATGCACAAAATAACCAATCGAATAAAACAAATTAATACAAAAATCATTCAATTTTATTTAGTGATTTTTATCAATAATTTGTTATCAATCTAACAACCAATAATTATTGTGAGCATTAGTTTTAATTAAATGATAATAATTTTAAAAATTCAAAATAATTTAAAATAAATTTTAAGTAATTTTAAAATCATTATTTTAAATAATGATTTTGAAGAAAATTATTTTAAATAATAAATAATATAATAAATTTTAAAAATAGTGTTTTAAAATTTATTATATAAAATAAAAAAATTTAAAATTATTTTAATAATGTTATATATAGACCTAATTAAGATTGATATTGAAACTTTCCGGAATTATAATTTGTTTAAAAAATTGTATTAAGTGTTGTAATAAAATAAATTTTAAGAAAGTCGTTATAATGAGTTTTTTTCTTGAAACATCAATTACAACCGAAGTAGCTGCTACCAACAATTATCATTGTAATAATTTCACTTATA
>JBBMOY010622214.1:0-17994 GCA_037951405.1 Platydemus manokwari | reverse complement strand
TTATGGACAAGGGTTTAAAAAATCTTCGTGATATAGGATATAAAGGAATTGAGGGGATACAATTATAACATAGTTTGTAGTGTTTGCTTTGTACATTTCAAATATATATTTAGTTTTGAAAATAAATCTCTAATATTTAAAATAATCAAAAGGCAAATTGGTGTCCCGACTTATGAGTAAAGCTTTATATAATTTTGTGTTGTGACTTTTTAATTAGTTTCTAATGTGTGCTTAATAAAATACCATCGGCTTGCATGGCTATCATGTGTTTGGATTTCATTCTGATAATGGCTATGAAAAAATTGTAGAAGAGAAGAAGGAAGATTACGAGAAGATATAGAAAATGTATAAAGAAGATATAGTGAAGTTATAAAGCAGTGATTGAATTCAATTTTACTAATGCTGTGGTCCTGATACTGCAACGAAAGTAATAATTTTGATTACCGAAATAAATGATAGGGTGATATCAAAAATATATAAATGGAACGTGCTTTGAGATTTGAGAACTATTTATTTAAAATACCCACAAGGTCACGAAAGTAACAGATGACTGATAATAAATCAAAGGAAAAATTCTATCGTTTTTGGTCTAATATTTCAGGGATTCTCTATGTGGAAATTTTTAATTTAATAATATCTTGTAGAAGATTTAAATGTTTCGTTGTAGTTTGAATTTCAATCTTTTGTTATTTCTCGATGAATAACAAAATCAATAGTATTATTATATTAGTTGAGCAGTTTAATTTATTATATGATATCGAAATTATATATATTTAGATTATCTACATCATTTTCCATTTATATATTAGATTAGTGTTAATATATTGTTTCTCTTACCGCTGATTATATTTAGATCCTAGCATAAGGCTTCTGTAATAATATGGAGACTATTAGAAGGATTATTGAAGAGATAAAATGATTTTAGACTTATCCTTTTCTATTTGTTTAAATTATTAATATATTCAATTGTTATGCGAGGAATAATGAGGGCTATTTCCGAACCAACTGAGCAAGTAAGTAATTATAAATAATAAGGACAACATTTTTCAAATAAAATGAACTCAAAATTAAATTTGTCGAAAGAATTATCCATAGTAAATTTTTAAATTTGTTTTATAACATCAAAATCAATCGATGTCAAGGTCATTAGAAGAAATTGTCTCAAAACCTAAAAATAGAAATTGTATTATGTCCAAAAATAGAATAACAGCAAAAGCTACTAAAAATAACTACATAAGCTAAAAATAGTAACATGTTTATAATATACAGCAAAAATAGTAACATATGATACTAAGAATAAAATCTTACTATTTATAGTGACGTGACACATAGAACACGCAAACATTACAGGATTTGAAATAATATATAAACAAACTACAATAATCATTAAGCGAACATTTTCTACAAGCATATTTCTAATTGACGATTTTTTTTGTTCAAACACGAATTTATTATAGCATCGAAAAAATTTATCTACGAAGTTATCAATTTGTTTTACTAATTTTGAAGAAGTTGCCAATTTATTTTGTTGGTCGAAGTAATGAGTAAATTTTTAATGTTATAATAATTAACTCCAGACAATCGGCCTTGTAAAATTCATAAGAAGCTTATACGTGTTTCCCCACATTCTTTTTGTTAGAAAGGCTTGTCCGAGCACCTAAGTGGCACGTCATCTACTTTAATCTTGAGGTTCCTGTGCTTAAACAATAGCATCTTCTAGATTTGTGAATTTGATCTTAATTAATCAAATATATTTTATAGATTTGCACTGTCATATTTTTTTTATTTCATATTATAAATACTACCTTTAATTATTATCAACCTAAGATTTATCTAGACTCTAAATTTTAGAGCAACAATCTTTTCTGTTGGTGTCCATATAAGTTAAATATTTTTAAATAAACCCTTCTGATATAAATATACGAATTAATCAATATATTTTCACAAATTATAGATTCGTCCTTTAAATTTGAATTATCGAAAATCTTATATAAACTATGAAAATCTTTAACAGTTACCTCTTTTGTACCAATGGAAAAGATGCTCTCTTTGTTAATGTTAAATAAAATATCAAATTTATCTTTCATCATTGTCCAAAGAAATTATAAGTGAATACGATTATTTTAATTCTTGAAAAAATATGAAAAATCAAAAAAAATATATTGTCAGATCCTTATTCTACACATCCTACACAGCTATACTGGCATAGGAATCAGCCAATCATAGTGAAGCTCGATTAAATGCGATCATCTCTGATAAGGATCTATTGATTCAGTAGTTCACCTATCGAATGACTTATAAAAACTTGTCTATTGTCTTCTGTACTTGAGTGTGTAAGTATTTTTCTAAGTAGTGGTTTTGTGTATTTTTGGCTATTAATGTATTAAAATTCGATCAATCTCTGGTGCCATGCCTTTCTATAAATTTATTTTGATTTTTAAGTGGTTAATCATCGCTTACTATAAAACGTTCTTGTCATGCCATGGCCTTTTGTTATTTTATTTTATTCTTATTTCCATAAAAGCTAAATATAAAACAAATAATAATATGCGCTTTTAAACTTGTTTGCTTTCACATTTAATCCCCTATTAAAATAATTGAAAATTTTCAAATCAGCGGTTTAATTTCTGTACTTACGTATGTTAGGTACGAACTAACAATGAAATCTGAAATTTATAATTTAAACTACAACGAATTACAATTTTGATTCGTCGGTAGATGCAATTAAAATCGTAATACAATACAATAGTAAATTATCACTCAAGACGGGATTAGCTCCAGAAAATTGAATACAGAACAGAAGACAACCAATAAGGCTAACTGCAGAAAAGTCATATAAATGTCAAAGAACAGAATGAGAGTTACTGACCAATAGAGACAGGTAGTTTATCGTAATATCCAAATTCTTCTACAGGTTTATTGCATGTATGCACTTAATGGCCCAGAGCTTTTTTCTCATTTGATAAATTTGTAATTACATCGACATGTTAGCAATTTTTCTTACATATCTCGTGCCACTGGCAAAATATCGGTGTTTCTTACAATTTGTTGGTATTCGCCAGTCAATTATTGATTTCTAACTACGGATTGATATGTAGAGGAAATCTGATTGGCTATTGGCACGTGCTTTATTAAATCTGTACGTATCAATCCTTTAAGGGTAATTCCCATGGTTAATCTAATCGTTTTGTTTGTTTTTATGGCCTGCCTAACAAGTGTTTTTTAGAAAAAAATTATTTAATCATATCCAATAATAAATTTTCAATTTTAGTACTTATAAACAATGTGAGTTGTTTGAAAAAAATATTATGTACTGATGGAATTCGATTATATATGTGATAGTAAATTCCACCAATATCTGACTCGTTATAATGCCGAAGCAAATGTTGTGTGTGTAAATTCGAGTTATATAGATATGTAATAAAATAATCGAAGTCAATAATGTTTATTTAATCAATAACATTTTCTGAACAATTATACAATAATAATGATTACACGAGATGATTTTAACTTTTACTGATTTTATAATTATTACATTGGCATGACCTGAAGATAATTTACAAAACCAATATTGGGAATTATTGCCACTGAACTCTGGTAATAAAAGAGATCTGCTGAAATAAGCTAAAAAGCTCTAAAATATTCTTTGAGAACTTTGATACGGGAAATTTATGACTTAATGATTCCCTTTCGGGCAAATATTATCATTAGTTATAGTTAATAATAATAAATAAAAATTATTCATGTCTCTATTACAAAGCTCCTTCTTACTATTTGCAGAAACTTTTGTGAAATTTCCTGTATTTTGTGTTCCTTTATACAGCTATTTTTTTACATATAATTTTGTTTCTGGTTGGTTGTTTATTTGAACCGCACTGCATCATGTTCCCGTGAACATCTGGGTTGTTTATGAGACCTACCCAACACATAATTAAACAAAATTTTATTAGAAAGGATATTATCGATAGCTGTTATTCTAATTAGTTGAAAAAAATATATTTTTTGTTGATTTTTTCTTATTAGTTTTGGTCCAAGATCCTATTTTATATAACTGTTTTTTCATTGGTTTGCATTTTGTTTATTTTAATATTTCTAATAATTATCTTATTATTTCATGGACGTTAGAATGTTCTTGATTTCAAAGATTTCAAAAAATCTTCAAAAGATCCAGTTTTACTCCTGTATCGATCCAGTCAATTTTTCGGATCAGGAACATGGAATTGAAATATCTTCAAAAATAGATATTCCTTAACGTAGTTATTAAAGGAAATTGTCCAATGATAGACCAAATAATTAGAAATCCAGGATTAGTATATATATGGCGGCTGGAACTGCTAATAAACTTTAAAAAATCATGATTATCAATAAATTATGAAACATTATTAGAGCTCACTCTTCCAATTTGGTTGATAGAAAAGCCGCACGGGGATATTGAAAATTTAGCTGCTGTTTCGATGGATCACAGCAGCTCAATTAGATAATATCTCAAACTTTGATCAAAAAGGATAATAAGATAATATAATTAATATTTTAATTATATATATAAAAAGCAAAGAAGTTGTGATCAAATTATGGCATAAATGGCCATGGAGTTCAAAGTGAATCATTAAGTAAAGCATTGAAGGTTATGTTCAATAATATTTAGTTGGAAGGGCAACGAAACCTCTCTACCAGTTTGACAATAAGTTGCAATTACCGAAGATCCGATCAGTATCCCTTCATAATCCTTGAAGTAATAATTTACGCTCTAAAAGTACATTATAAGGATTTTTAGAAAGGTTTTAGACTGAAAAATCAATAATACATTTAGTTATACCGCAAAGAGAATTACATCAATATGTATTCCAGTATTCTGTGTCGATTATCATTTCAAACAATCAACGATCTTCAATTCTTGATTTTCCTAAATTAAAATGTGCGGTTTAATTTTATTAATAGATTCATTCACAAAATTCTCGGCTTCACTAATAGATTCGATAAGGTTTTCAAAAGCTGTCACAGATATTCACAAAAAGATGAATCACATTTTATTCATAACATGGAAATAAAAGTTTTAAACGTATCTTTTTGGACATTTTTAGAATCGTCAAAAGTACCAGCTGAAATTTATTATTTTAACTGATATCATCTACAAAGACCATTGGTGGTAATAATAATGATTATATTATATTACTAGTTGAAACTATGTCTGCTTCAATGAAACTTACATCGTTCGACTAGTTTCACAGTTCTTTCCACTAAATCCTCGAATCGCCTATTATATAATTTCTCATTGGTAGATTCAAACTCAAGGTTATATTATTCATATTCACCAGTAATATAGCGTTTCGATCTCATATCAGTATATCCTTCACAAAATTAATTTCAAATTCATTTTGAAATTCAAAACCAAAATACCAGTCATATGATTAATGTAACACAGAGGTCTGTCAGTAATTTTTTGTGGGGATTTTTTTCATTGTAAGTAAGATAAGAAATTTTATATGAATACTCTCAAATATTTAAGCGTCAGTTGTTTTGGTTGTCATTAGTAATGGAGAACAATTGAGTAAGTTATGATATAATCAAGCCTATAATTCGATCATTTTAATGTGTATAAATATTCATTGTTACTTAAGAGAATGTGGCTAGTCGAATAAGATTTAAAGAGGAACTCTGCTAAGATTTACTTGGATGAGTTTTAAAAAACAAGAAAATCATTTGGTATCTGTAGCTAGTAATTCTCACAGAGGGGCATTTAAATGTAAACAAATCATCTATACACATATAATATGATAACAATTCTAAAGCCAATTAGTTGGTATTAAAATTATTATTATTATTATTTATTATTATTATTATTATTATTATTATTATTATTATTATTGATTTAAATTACTATTAAATACCTTATTAAACAAAAATTTTAATCCATTCAACTACATGCAGGATTTCATTAATTTTCTCCTATTTCTAATGATTCTCATAATTTTTATTCTTAATATTTCAAATGGATATTTTAAGATGTAACTATTTCATTGTTAAAATAGATTTTCTTCGCCGAATTTCTTTATTTTTTTCCTATTTTTCCCTTAAAAACAAACTTGTACAACAATACACAAACGATAGCTCCCAAAATCATTCTACTTTCGAGTTTGTAAATTAGAACATCGCCAGGTTATTTCCGAAATAACAGCACACATTTTCCATCTTTTCCAACGAACCGAGATGAATCACTTCCGCGACGTAATCACTATCATTATAATGCACATATGTAATAAAATTATCTGCATTCTTATTGTAGTAAAATTGATATTTATTTCATTTCATTTTAATATGGCATGTGCGAACCAAATACATCAATTAGCTGCATGCTCTAAATTTTCGTTGATGTCAATGCGAAATGTGTGAACTATATATCGGAGCGCCTTTGGCCGAAGAGCCAATTACGAAGAAAAATGAATAGAAATTTTGAATTCGATAAATTCTCAACTCTGCCTTTACCGACATACAAGGTCGATCGATCATTGCCTGCTAAATATGAAAAATCATCAAATGGAGATGTCGATTATGTCTGTACGGTTGATGTTGACAACTTCTCCCCGTCTGATATTCGAATCGAACAAAACGGTACCATGTTAACGATAGAAGCCAAAAAATCGAAATCTGAATCCAAACATGGTGTTCATGGCAATTCAGAAGAATCGCAATACACGGAATTTAAAAAAGAAATTAGTCTACCGAATAATATCGATATGAAACGAGAATTAAAATCAATTTATAATGAGAATGGTCTTTTGGAAATAAGAATACCAACTCTTCCTCAATCGTATTCTACTCTTTATCCTCCAATTCGAAGACCAATTTCTATTCATAAAAACTCGCCTCTTCATGTGAACTTCAATATGAGCAATCCACAACTATCGACCCCAGTGTACTCTTCATCCGTTAATACCAATTGTATTAGTCCAAGACCTCTTAGTGGTAATTTTAGTTCATTCGGTGGTTCGATGGTTAATCTTCGTAATTCGTTCCGATCACCAATTCAATTATCGGAAAAAACCAACAAATTTTCAGAAGAAATTATCATTGATCCAATTTACAAACCAGAAGAATTGGTTATAAGAACGAAAGGAACACGTGTGACTATAAATGCAAAACATGAAGAGAATGGGACAAATGGTTACAGTAATGTTAAAGAGTTTTCTGATGAACATGATCTTCCTTACAATGTCGATTCTGATCAGCTCAAGGCAACTCTCATGGGCAATGGAATCTTGTTAATTGAGGCTCCTTATAAACAAGCGGATTTCACCAAGACCCAAATAACTGTACACCACGACTAAATAATTATCGATTTATCTATTAGAGAAATGGCATGTTTATCACAATACATTTTATTTTCGAATAAAAAAAACCGTTTTATTATTTGTTTTAACTGCTTCAATCACTCTATGCTCACCTAATTTGAATTTCGTCAGAATTTCTAATTTATTTAAAACTCTATTATAAACTTTCTGAGTATTATTATTAATTTTATTAAAATTATTATTATCATTAATAATAAATTACCATGAACGATATCTCACCTAGTAATTTGTATTGCAAACTCAACCCGAAGTGAGATACATAATGTCAATTGATTTGAATTCATGATGGATTATAAAAAACTATTTGCAGATCCAAGGCGATAACTGATACTAATGAATGAGAAAAAGAATTTTATTTTCAATCAATAGCATTTTATACAAACTGTTTTGTGATTTCGTTATCATGAAAGTGTGCAGTGAAGAAGTGTATTTTAAAATAATAGTTTTCCAAATATATCGCTACGATTTCAAAATTTTACATCGAAAAACACTATTTAAATCTGTTTCCAACAAATATCGGAAAAGTTTTGTCAATAAAATTGACTCTTAAATCGATAATAATTTTATCCTTAGCTTAAATATTTCTGAGCAGCTTGTAATAATTAATTGGAATACTTTAATCTCCATTCGATGGTTAAATAGTATGTTGAATTTGAAAATGGAGACAACTGACATGTAATTAACTGAAAATTAGAGTCATTCAGATCGAAAATGATGAATTATTTTGTGAGGTAATTTTATTTCAAGATACTTAAATTCAGCATCTATGACTGAGATGAAGTAAAAACAGAAGGCAAGGTGGTTAATAAAATGGTAAGTAAAAATAATCACATTTGTTACTAAAAATAGTAACAAGTAATAAATGCCAGATAAAGTATATTGTTGCCATAAAATATGTATTTGGCGTTTGAAAAATATCAACAATTTCTAATTATCAAAATACACAAGGCACTTACCCGAAATTTTGATTATAGTTTATTGATTTTGAAACATTAATTTAATGACACTTGATTTTATTGTTGATATTCCAATTGTGAGCAAATTTTTTGAAATTTTTATTTCGAATTATTATTCAAATCGAAGAACCTATCATACCGTTGGATAAATAATGATTTCCAGCTTTGTTAAGCAAGATCTAATTCTCCACCGGAACATTCAATTAAAATTATATTGCTTCAGTGTTATATCACTCGTGTAATTAACCAAATATATCGTATTTTTAAGTTCTGTAGGTTATGATTAACGAAATCCTCGGCTTTTTAACCGTTAGATTATCATAAATATACTACTTATCAACATTTAATGAGGAGAGCAGTTTTTACATCTGATTCGATATATATATATAATGGATCAGATTAGAATAAGTAGAAGTGGACACAGTTATCGGTTAATACAAAGCTATTACTTGTTAATAAAAAAAAGTATCAAATGATAATAAAACGAAAGATTAAAATGATAAAATTGATTGTACACAATAAAAATTCATTGATTTTATAAACATTTCCAGAACTATATGCTCAGAAAGACTCCAATAGGTGCCACATAACAACCCAGCACAAGCTATCATTTAAATATATTAGAGTGGAATTGGAAATAACCCTGTTTGATCGATAAATGTAAGATATTTAGTTGTCGGATACATAGTAAGAATTGGGATAATGGAATAACTGAAATCAGAAAAATGAATTGAAATCGCTGAGATCTTCTTATCATTGAATATTGATATTTTCGCAATGATACCCGGACCAAGGATGAATGATTTCAACTTTCAGTTATTTTAACGCTTCCAGCTGTATGTGCTTGACAATTTCTGGTGATTGGAAAAGAATTTCTTATTTAAAATCTTGAGAGTCGTTTGGCTGGTCTGTGGTAATTAAATTATGTAAAAGAGGCCATCACAACCATGACCTTTATTTGAATACCTATGTTCTCCTTGTTTTTTTCTTAATAATAATTTTGATATTTGTTAATAACTTATTTTATTTATTATTACGATTCTAAATTTAGAAGGTTTAGTTCTATTGATCTTACTTTTGCTATTTAATATATCGGTAAAGAAAACAAAGATTTTTGTTCATTAATATTTTCCGACTTGTTCTTCTATTAATTTACTCTAATATAATGATTGAGACAAGACTCGGTCAATTTATGGACTCAGTTAAGAAATTTTTGCTGTGATACTAACGGTATTTGGAACGATGCCAAAAAGTTGGAAATATTTTTCTAATCGAATTAGGAGCTCAACAATATTACCACATTGCGTGCTTGGATATTTATATCAAACATTTTAAGTATATTCTAATTGTTATCAACAGAATTACTTCCTTTAGTCGGAGTATCATATAAATGAATTGCAAGTCAACAGAGTTAGTTATTTGGATTTTCATTATCGCAGTGCCATATGCTACCCATCAATATCATAAGTTTTAAGATGTACAAAGCCCTTTCTACTTAAACTGCACAATCATTCGATTATTGTGATTTTCATAACATAAAAAGAGCACCTCATTAAGAAAATGTGCATGTTGAAGATAAAGATTACCGCAATTTCACGCATTTAATTATTTATATATTCGCATTCCAGTCTAATAAAAAATTTTCATTATCACCCACAAATTTAACTTGAAATATTGATGAGCTCAAAATTGATTTTATGATCATCGCTTTTATAAAGGTTGTGATACTTGGTATATTGAGTCATTGAGAATTCCAAAGTTAGCTAAGCTCAGTGATAAACTACAGTAAATATTCTTTGTTTGAATTCATTCTTGTGTAGCGAATCGGAATTCATAAATCGGAGTTATTATCAGACACTGACAAGTAAAAAGTAAAACGAAAACCAGTTTATCGGTGCAATACCAATCGAAATTGTCAATGGCTTGATCAGGAAATCCACGTGATGCTTACATTATTGATTATCAATAGTTTTTTTATCATTTTGTAAATATATTAGTCATCTGTAACTCATTAAAAAATTCGTGTCAAACCATGATGAATACCTCCTCATTGAATCTTGTCAAAACAGAATTCAGATCTTTATTGTTGGATTAAAAATTCTAATTTAAAATTCTGATTTCAATTTCAATAAAAATATCGCACTTCTGTAAAAAACTATCGAAACCATCTCTTTTAATGTTTTGTTTGTTTTAGCTTCTTAAAATTTGCTCATGTTATTTTTTTATCATCTAGTTCTGAGAAAATGCGATAACAAAAATTTTATCCATAAATAATTCCAAAATTTGGAATCCGTATAATTTCTTCAATTATTTCTGAAATATTAATTTCTAAATCACCTCTCAAAGCGAAGCCTTAAATCAGTGCTTAATTTTTCCTTTTAAGGATTTGCCTCCACAATCAATAAAAAGTACGCCAATAATAATAAATAATGATAATAAACAGCAACAATGATGAAGTAGAAATACCAGTTATAGCATCTAGATAAGTTGGGATACTATTTATAAAAAAAATAGAATTGTATAATCAATATTAAACCTATTTATTATTATATGGCCAAATAAAGCACCATTTATTGAATCAATACATATAATACTATATATAGTAACAAAACAGAAATATCAAAAATCATTGATGCTATATATAGTAACAAAAGAGAAATATCAAAAAATCATTTATTAATAATATTCCACTCTTTCACTGTCGACATTGGCAACAGTTAAGTTGACTCTGATATTCATTGTTGCCAATTCATGGAATAAATGACGCGTAACAGCTGGAATTTGAACTTTGACCATTTCTGACGATTTTGATTGGCTACCATTATCTTCGCACAATTTACATCTCCAGCTATTGACGCTTTTGGCGTTGTCGCCATGTGACAACCACGACACGCTCTCACGAACCGGTCTGAAATACGAATGCATGAAACTGTTGCAGCCCCGACAGTAACAGAGCACCAATTTATCTGAATTGCACCCAATAATTCTGTCCTGCAAACAAAACACTGCTCCATGAGATAACAAACCGTCACGCTCCATTTCACCCAAACGGATACCACCACCTATCTTCCTACCCTTGACCGGTTGCCTAGTGATGTTATCGATTCTTCCAATGGTACGCACCTGGTATTTGTCGGCAACCAAATGACGCAACCGTTGATAATAAACCATACCGACAGAGATTTCCGAATCGATTAATCTGCCTCGACGTCCATCACTGATCATCTCCATGCCAAACCCATCATAATATTGGCCCATCATTTGAACGATATAATTGGCCATGATGTCACCGGTTTGAAATGCGGTGCAATCAATGGTTTGAGCTGTCAGTGCTGCCAATTTGCCGGCCACAAATTCGATCTGCATACCCATTGTCATACGACTGGGGAAACTGTGCGGGTTGAACAACTGGTCCGGTGTGATGCCATCTTCAGTGAATGGCAAATCGACCATGGGCAATTTCAAACTGTTGACTCCCTTCTGTCCATGACGCGATGAGAATTTGTCACCGATATCGGTGTTGCGTTCCAGTTTGATACAGATCGTTGCACTGCACAATGAACCGTTCAGTGACACATTGACCACATAGCCCACTTCGCTCTCCTTGTAATTGACAACCTTGACCTTCTGGGTTGCTGAGCAACAGTAAGCATAAATGGGACATTTCGTTCCGGGATACAAGCGCCGCCCGATATATGGCAATCCATCACTGTCCAATCCATCAATGATTTCATTGCCACATCCCAGGAACGATTCGTCGACTTTTCCGCGATCTGGTGTCAAATCGATGACGTAATGCTTGTAAATGCAGCACCGGCCCATTCCCCGTTGTAAACTGTTGACATTGATCACCATGGCATCCTCCATATCATAACCGGTATTACTGATAACGCCAACAATGGGATTATAGCCCAATGGGCGCTTGGACATTTGGAATTCATCATAGGTCCGGGATCGAACCAATGGGATTTGAGGTGTGAGGAAACAATATAATTTGTTATCGGATCGATATCGGGTGGAATAATATGTGAATCCCATGCTCTGTTTACTCATCTGACATTGATAGAGATTTCTTGGTGACGGGTTGTAATCCTGGAATGGTGTGAATCCAGCCGTGAAACTGTATAGCGATTCGGTGCTGAGTTCCACATGAGTGACTGAGCAATCAAAATCACCACCGTCACTCAATGTACCGCCCCGACAGCTGATATCGAGATATGTCTGCTCAAATGTGCCAATATATTCAATAATGGGCTTGCCGAACATGATGTTATAAACGGGTCGCAACAAGCGGCCCGGTGTGGTGAACAAATACAATCCCGGGTACTGGGCAGCGGTTTTGGAGATGTTTTTCAGAATGATTTCTGTGACGCTGGGAATCTTTGGCAAGCCATCAGTGGGAAATACTTTCTGTTTTCGGAGCAATATAGCGAGATGGGATGATAATCGATCCGAAACGTATCCCAATAGACGTCCGTTAAGCATGACGCAAATATATCCATCGATATCCGTCACGTTTTTGAATGCTTCAACGCTGATGATGTACGTTTTCAACAACGTTTCCAGATTGCGTGTTTCTTGTGGCAAGGAGTGGCTGGTTTGGACCTTGGTGTTGATGGAGAAATGGTTCAATAATCCACATGGTGTACCATCGGGGGAGTGGACCGGACAGACAAATCCCCAACTTTCTGGCAACAAACGACGAATAGCGGACGATTTCATGGTTGTGAAGAAAGCACCTCTGTGAAATGCTCGAAAATTGGCTGTAAAACGATAAAAGTTGATGTTGTCCGTCAATACACGCAAGCCCGTATTCTGTTTGATGCCAGGGATAATGTTATTGCTTAGACTACCGGTGGAGAGTAAATATTGGACGGGGTTTAAAATCTTTCTCGAATCTTTGAATGTCGATCGGATAAGTTCTGAAATGATAAGCGATTTAATTAAAACCAATAAACGGGTAATTTGCTAAATTTAAACGGTTACCATGGAAACAAAAATTATTAACCAATCAGCATCAAGCTTACCTTCAATGCTCTTATTAGCCTTCTTATTCATCACAGTTTGCACATATCGATCGAGAGTTCCGAGAAAATTGACCAATGACATTCGTAATACCAGCTTGTAAAGTGTTCCCGGTGTGAGAATTTCCTGGAAATTAAGCGTGTCGTTTGATTCTTCACAGCAACCATTGTTGACGAAACTGTGCAATTTCAACAACATCATAATCAGTAGATCATATTTGTCCTTGTAATTCGGTAAATGGATGGCAATATAATCGTCGATAAATCGTTTGCCGGCCTCTAAATTCGAAACCCAGCGGGGAATTTTCAAGAATTCACGAAATTTGCTGCCCAAAATTTCCAAACACGAGATATTGGTGTAGAATTGATAATCGGATGTGACGAATTTCGAGAACATCATTGTCAGACTTTCAATCAATGAAATATTGTCGGCCGTTTTCGGGACGTCTTCAAATATTTCGAAAGCCGATTTGTTTTGCAGAGCTTTTAATATTATTGGCAGAGGAATCTGGAAAAACTTCTTTCCCAGTTGTAATTGTAGATCCGGGCATGTATTGGCACGCCAGAACAATTTGATTTCCGAACTCGTTTCGTCATCTCTGACGCATCTCATGTAGATTTGATGTCCGGTACGATCGGATCCGACTGATTGAAAGGATTTAAAAGATACGACTGGGAAATTTTGTCGTGTTTGCACCAAATATCGGAGCATGCATTGGTTTCCTTTAACTATAAAATATCCTCCCAACTCATCGTCTTCTTCGTTGTGTTTTATTAAATCTTTTTCATTAGAATTAGCCAAATGACACAGATCCGACCTAACCATAATTGGAATACATCCAATCGACTGGGTGATTGTCATTTTATTTCCACCGTTTATTGTAACTCCGACAGTCAACATCACTTTACCCTCATATGATATTTTCATTCTACGACACTGATAGATATTATTGTAATGCAATAAGAAAATTTCATTTACGTACTTCCCAAGGATATAAATCTCTGTGTGAATCATTTGGGCATTTTGGTTTGTTGATTATGATATTCTAAGGAAACTAAGTACAGAGATACTATAAAAATTGCATACCTCAATATAAACCCTAACAATTTCTCCTGTTCCTAATTCAAATTCGCTCGGTCTCAAATGCTAAAATTAGACTGGATAAATTTGAAATCACTCAAAGTTCAAAAAAAACCTTAATAACATTTCTTAAACCAGAAGATAGTAAATCATTAAATGACGTGATATAATCAGCAGTGAAATCTTGAATCTTCTATATAAATAAAAATACTAATTTAAGGTAATAATTAATATAATTATATTGTACTCTTTTATCCATGATTTGTGAAAATTTAAAAACAAGTTAAATGAATATTTAAACAATTTAAAATTCTCAAATTTGTAAAATTAATTTATTTACTAAGGTATTATTACATATATTTTAATGGAGAATGAATAAAAATCAATTAAAATAATTGTTAAAAAGTAGTGTTTGTGAAAAATTAAAAATTTAATGATTATTTATCAATTGAAGTTTAAATTTCTAAATTATTATAAAAATTAAAAAACCCTTAATTACCAAAAAATATATGAAATCGTTAGTTACAGTATTCGTAAATAATTATCACATTTTTTAAATGAGATAAAATATTTTTACATAAACTAATTTTTGTTTTACATTTATTCAATAATATTGCACAAAAATTTCTTTTTCATATTTCTTGCAATAAAACATCATTTAAAATAATATACATTTATAAATTTGAAAATAATAAGTATATGCCTAAACTAGTACAAATTGTTAAATACGAATTCATTGACTTATTCACACTATTTCTAAATTATTAGATAATATTTGGTCCCGATTACCAACATCATTATTTCTATTCTTCGCACTTTTTAGCACTATTTGTGACTTAATCAATCTCCGAAGTTCTAATGAACCTCAGATAATTTTAAACTTTAATGTTTGCTTGTCCATGATCGCTTCTAGTGTTCGTTTGAGGACGAGATTAGGGGCATAGGACAATGCGTTAATTAATAATCCACAATTTAGGTATATTTATGGGTTTGCAGACTTATTCATTCTACTTGTTTCTTCATTCAATAAATCAAAAGTTATTAAGTTTAGTTCTCGAAAATCAAGGTGCTATATAATTATTCTTTCTATCATTTTTCCCATGCCCATACAAATATAGTATTCCACAGTGAGTTGTACCTTTTAAATGTTGTTTACCAATAGATTATTGATTACTTTTCTATCTTACCATCTAAATAAATCGTTTATCTCAATGGTTTGATGTTTATAGAACTCCTGTTCGTTACAGTTTATGTTTTATAAAATTTGTACATCCAATAGCCCTATGATCTGCCATGAATACATTACTTTTCGTTTTTATTATTTCCCATGCAAGACATTCTTTGGTTTTCTTGAATCTATCTTCATGGGTTATATTCCTATCTAATCTAGCTGTTTAGTTCTGTTTCTTTCTGCTGAGAGTTCTTTTTCAATTGTAGCTCTAATCAAAATTCTTTTTGAAACTCAATTCTGCCTATAATCTTCGGTTTCATGCGCTCAAGTATTATGAATTATATCATATGAGCTGACGAATTACCTTGACTTTCATTCTTTTTTTATCAACTAACTCTAATCTACTGTTGTCGGTATTTCGTAAACTTTCACTTGTATATTCGATTTCTACTTGCTCGAGTGTTTCTAATATAGTATTATTTATGACATTTACTCTTGGTCCCGTGATTAATAAACATTCAAAATCTTTATTCTTAATTTATATAGTTGTACTCAGTCTCCCTTGCATTTTATCATAAGAAATCTGTAATGCTTCAACTCCTTCATGGTTATATTCTTACTTCTTTTTCGTATCCCGGTTTCTCTTCCGCATTATCAATCATTCCTTTCTTTATAAATTTTACAATTTTCCATTGCACTCTCTTTCCTGATTCTATATCATTGTTGTTACCGACTACAATTTATTTTTCAATTTTCTGATCTTTATGTTTTGGACGGTGCTTATATTATAAATACTAATATAGCTACTTATACTCTCAGTATCTTGATCAAACTTAGATTTACTGTTTAGTGTATTACCCCAACTCACTCTCCTAGAATCGGTACGTTCTCTTTTGGGCGTTCTTTGTTGTATTTTGAATCTGATTCATTGTTCGATTATTTATTGTTCTATTATTTCGGTCCATCATTCTGCAAATTTGTGCATTGTAATTCTGTCTGTTTTTATTTATCGGACCTCTTCTCATGGTATTCTGCCTGTACTCAAACCTTTTCTGATTTAATAATGTACCTTGCTGATAGCTGGATCTTTGTTTTCCAATTCTCTCCAGATTGGTATAACATTATCTCTCGTGATATACTCGTCATTGCTAACATTTTATTTGGACAATTTCTAGCTGTCTGCCCTATTATTTTGCAGACGTACCACGTTATGGCTTTCTGGCTATTGCAAACATGTGCGATATATCCTGGTTTTTGGCAATTATAACAAGTCCTATTTTCCATCTTTCTTTCCCGGTGTCTTGGCTTTTGTGATCTTTTTCCTGCTCCTACCGCGTTAACTTCTCTTCCTTTGCTTCTGATTTTATCCAGCTTCTTAACAGTCTAAATCATAAGTTACTAAATCATAAGTTAGATTAGTCATGGATGTCTTGAATTATCATAAGTTATAGGGCCGTCATCTTTCTGACTAATAAAAACTTCCAAATTGCTCTTGTTTTTGCAAATTACCTAGCGCCAAAATTTTACTCTGATCAGATATAAGGTATTTTTAAAAATAGTTATAATCAACCAGCTTACTATACTGATAATTACTATGTATTAACCACATTCATACAGTTACACTATCGTACAGAGCTTTATTAATTAAAAATATTATTTTTGATTTTTCTGTCCCTCCTGTTATACCATTTTATAAGATTTCATCGCTTGGGTATGTCTTAATAACGAGTATATATTATTTATCACAATTAATTTGCTTTTATAAAAATTTCTTATAATATTTTCTTACCTCTAAATATATTTCAAAATTTCTATTATCAATATAAATTTATGTACTTTTTTATTAATTATTCGAAATATTTATTTATTATTTATTCGCGGTAAATTTCTGAAATGCTAATGAACATTGACTTTACCTGTTATTATGATAGTGATGGGAGACGCATATAGAAAAATATGAAGATTCACTAATTGTGTTAAAATGCAGTTACATTTCTTAAACAAAGATTCAAAAATAATCTCAAAAGTAAAGCTAACAAATGATTCTCAAATTTTTAAAAGTCTAATGTTTAATTGAAATTCATAGGCAAAACTTTCCATAAAAAATTCAAAACATGTCAACAAATCCATTAGCCACGGTGTCTGACTGATATCAAAATTTCCGGAAACAAGTAAAATGAAGTGAACCTGGCATTTTTGTTTATCCGATTTTTGGTCAGTGAATGTATTCGTCAGATGTTGTCTTTTCATTTAATTGTAACTCTCTTCAGTGAACCAAAACTATCTAGTAAAATTTATCATAAACTCAAAATCCTAATAAACTTAAATTAAATAACTCTCTTTGATCAGTGATCACTTAAATCATAATAAAATAATATATAAACTGAATCCATAACCCCAAAGTTATAACTAC
>JBBMOY010621103.1:0-11530 GCA_037951405.1 Platydemus manokwari | reverse complement strand
TAATGATTTTAGTTAAATATTAACAGTTTAAATATGCAATGCAAAAACGGCCATTATTTTCCCAACAACCTAATAAACGTTACTGGACTTTGTGTATGTAGCGAAATTTTTCTCCATGATAGATTTAGGAAAAACACATTCTCAGGTCGAAATTGAGGAAATTTCTAAGTTGACGAGTTCACCACTAGAACTGGACAGTTCTGTTTTATCAGACTACTAGTTCTGGCCAAATATTTCATGAACCATCGAGACACATTTAAGAATAAAGCAAGAATTTACCTCCTCATACCCACATCAAGGACATAGCATAACAGAAAAAATGATTACGAGGGTCCGAGATATGGTGGAAACAACTTTGGAATCAAGAAACAGGATTTGGATAAATTAATACCTTGGTTAGAGATTTATCGTCAATGCAACATATCAGAACTCAATTCAACTTTCTCTTTTTGAAATATTGTTTAGATCGTGAATTAATATGCATGGGTTAAATGAACCAACGCACTATCAATCGCGTCGAATATCTCCTTGATTTTATTAGAATATTTTTCATGAATACTGGACATATCATTAACTTCAAAAAGCAACATTTTCACATCATCATGGGTTACATCAATGAAACTTAATTTGACAAGTTCCTCTGAATATCATTATATTATTTGGATTTTGAAGTATTTCAAAAAGAATATTAAAAAAACATAAATAAATATCACAATGCATTGAGTACCGATTATTCTATTTTCGAGATTTGTTATGTTTATTGTAAAGATAGTCTGTAGTTGTCCATTGAATCCTGTTTCGATAAAATCAATTTTTGAACTCTGAAGATCTTTCTTTTGGGTTACTAAATCATGAATGTTGGATTTTTAAGAATCAGTATTCTTGCGAATATTATCTTTTATTTCTTATATATATATATTAAGATACATTATTGCAAATTGCCAACACACTTTGTTTAAGTCAATAGTTGAAAATATCTCACAATTTCCTTTTTTATCACAAATAGTTTGTGGGATGGATAATTGGCATATTACTTTTCTAGTAACAGCGTTTAATTTTCGATAGTCCACACACCCTCTGATACTACCATCTTTCTTTTTCCCAATACAACTGGGAATCGTCACTCGGAAAAACTGTGTCTTATAAAGTTATTCTCGAGCGTTTGTTGCTTTTGTCTTTAATCTCTTTTAAGTGCCCGTACGGTATGGCACTAGTTAATCTAATGACGCTATTTTTTTAATTAATTTTTTGAAAAAATTGACAAATAGAAATGAAATCAATTCTAAATTGAATAAGAAATGCAATTTTTGAAACGAAATTATGCACAAAATAAAAGTTTTTATAAAAAAGATTGTAAATATTTTAAAATGAATTTAATTTTATAAAGTTTAATTCAAATTTTTTTTAAAATGATATTCATTTGTTTAAATAATTGTAGTTATATAAACATGTATATAGTTTATTTAATTATATTCATTAATAACATATTGAATTTTTAGCTTAAGTTAGTAAAAATGATTCATTGATCTAATTTCGTTATGATGAATTTTTACGAATTAGATAATTTTATAACTTATTTTTATATATAACTGCTGTGTTCATTTAATTCTTATAATTCACTTAATATCTCATTTTTAAAGTATCTAATAGTGACAAGACAGTTTTTAAACTAGGTTCCTATTCTAATCATAATACTTCTATATAATTGATGGGGTTTTGTAAAAATTGACGTCGTTACTTGCATGAATTAGTGTATTATAAATCACCATAGTATTAATGTATAAAAGTATTTTGTATGAAAATTATATTTAAATTTTTGGATTATAATTCCGGATAAGCCTTGCGGTTAATATAATTTAAATATGATATATTAGACCCAGAATAATAATGCATTACTCGTCTAAAATATCTCACAAAATATTGCAATTGAATAAACCTTTAAAAATTTTCCTTATAATAAAAAATACCCATAAAAAAATAATAAATAACCCGTAATGTGTTATCTCGCAGCAAATATCCTACACCTGTTATCGCGCATTGCAGACAAAATATACGCCTGAAATAAATTAAATAGCTAGGTATTAAATAAATATCATCCATTAAATAAATACCTGTGCAATTAATATCAAGCATAAAATTTAATAGCCATGGAATAAAATAATCACAGAGAATTTCTCTCTGGCATGGCAGAATTAAGAGCAGAGAATTTTTCACTGCCTTAAAATATTCCAGTGCATTAAACACATGCACGATAATAAATAAAATTCGCAGAGAATATCTGCTAATGAGTCATCGATGCCTATTTAAGGCAGTGACTGCAATTAATAAACGACACGATAGCACATTAACAGCAGTAGAACCACACCACATTACCAATATCGACACGTAAGAAGAAGATTCAATTGCATGTACGGGATATGCCCAGATTTATCTGGAAGAAACAATTTAACGATTGTTTATCGATTCAATAGGAGATTGCGCAGGGATAAAGTAAAATCATCATTCATCTATACCATCAAAAACGCATATTCTTCCTATTTATAGGGCTAAGACCAAATACCTTTAACACTTGCTTCTATCTCTCTTGGAGGCCTGTTACCGTAGCCTGTCTGGAATTGTGCCATAATTGTCCCATCGTTTCAGTGTATAAAAGTATTGATATATTTAACCATACCTGTTATAATTGTATAAAAGTAGTCATTTTTATTTTGTTAATTGTAGTAATTCATATTAATAAACTTTTATCAAAGAAATTGTCTCCTTAATAGTAAATCGGCAAGAGCCATTAGGTTCCACAAATCATTTTCAGTAAATATTATCATCATCAAAAATCATCTCATCACCTTTTGGCAAGACATAGTTAAAGTAGTTAACTGTTAATAATAATATAAATCTTTATAGCAATATCTAGAGCCACCCATCCCGTCTTCATACATGGATTGGTGTGATCGAGCCGAAGAAATATCAAAAATATTAGGTTTAGTGATTACCTGTGGGTCAGACGGACTCAGAGAGCTGATTAGACTCAGATATTGGCAATGCAAACAAAATTCAAACTTTGAAATTCAAATAAAATAAAACAACAGACCCCCAAAATCATCAAATATAATAATAGAAGAATGTGGTCAGATAATTCATAAAATAAATTCAATTCAATTTGAAAATACAAATATTATTCATAATGTAATAAAAAATCGAAAATCGATTCTATTAGTAATACGATTAGTAATAAAATTAAAATAAATAAAATTACCAAATCAGAAAAAGAGTGTAGTTTTAAAAACCAATATGAAATAAGGACATAATTGAAGCGATTTCATAATCAGTAGAATAAAATAGTATTTAAGCAGAAGGAAATATCTAAAAGTCGCTCATATAACAATTCTTAATTTATAGTGTTTATATTGTTGGGTATAGCTCTATAACAGAAATACAATAATAAGGAATACATAAGTTTTTTTTCACAAAAATTCCTTAATAATGACTAATCCAAAATCTATAAATAATAAAATAGCTAAAAATAAAATATTAGTCAGAAATAGAATACTATAAATCCTAAAATATAAATAAATTAAAGGGTACTAAAAACAGAATATATAAATATAAAAAGGATAGAAATGGAAATAAAAAATTCCAGAAACCATAGAATAATAAAAAATCATTTTATATAAATTAATATAAATAAGGCAACTTAGTCATAAAGTTTGCCGGAAAATTAAAAGTGAACTTTGGTGAGAACGAAAACGTTTTTGAGAAACGCTAATCAACTCATTTTACGAAGCAGGTTTTGGACAAACGATAATAACAAACAAATTCTACTAAATTTGAACATCTGTGAAAATGTCAAAGAATCAATTACCTTTTATTAAAATTTAACTATTTTCAACTGCAATGAAAAACGGAATATTGGTTATCTGAGAAACAAATTTGATTTACTCTCTACGACGATTAAAAGAACCCTCTGTTAATTTACAAAGTGCTCACCAAATAAAAATCCACAAAATGAGGGAAATATAGATCGAATTGAATCGAGTTAAATATATTTTATATATTTCGACTCCCAGAATATATCTTGATACATGCCACTATCGTATCCAATTGGGAATTCTATCGAGAAAGAATAATAAGGAAATTTATCAGCTCTCGATAATCTTTTAAAGCTCAGTAATTATTGCACATTTAAAGTAATATTTTAAAAGTTATTATAATGAAGCAATTCTTTATCGATATAATCTTATTCTTATTAAATTATAAAACCTATCGATATATAAAAAATTTCTAGATTAAACCCAGTTCCATTAGAGATTAAAATTTAAAAAGTAAAATCAAGTCCAGCAGTTATGGTGCCATTAGTCCTAACCACTAATAAAATATTTTTGAGGAATCTTACTGGTATAGCCATAAGAAATCGATTAAATTAACAGTCTGTCCTAATAGAGTCAAACAATAGAAAATTAACGCCTACAATCAGCAGGTTATTTGTTCAAATTATTGTGTTCTCTTCATTGATGTTATATTCAGATATTGTATGCCCTTGTTATAAAAATTGTATTTTCATTTCATTCTATTGTTATTATTAGCTCACACAGTATCGTTTATAATTTTATTTACCGACATACTTTGCTGTCGGGTGTATGATAACTATATAAATCAATAAGAGCTCAATTGTTTTGGGTTGTGATATTAAATCAATTATCTTTAGACTATCTAGTTTGAAAATTAATTAAAATATCTTACTTTAGAAATATTTTATTAATTTCAGCTACTATCAACCAACCTAAAACCCCAATAATATCAAAAAGGCGTTACCCCCAATATCAATTAAAATACGCCTACTTAAAACAAATTTTTCATCTAACTTAAAAATCTGCCTAACCATTCATAACGCATCATCACCAAAGTATAACTCCCAGAATTACTAATAATAATCTTAATATTATCATTACAAATTACTGCTCATCTGGAATTTACCATAATCTCCACTAATCAATTTCATAATATTATCGTCTCGACTTTATCAATCATGTTCCCAAATACACTGCCTAATGCTGATTCCATATCACAACTCACAACACTCAACTTCACCAAGATTTTAATGCAAATCAATCTGTATTATATCTCAATCCAATAAAAATATTTTATACACAATAAAAGGTAAAAACAAATCAATCGTTTCCATAATAATAGAGTGAATGTAAACATTGGAAAAGAAGAAAATCTTTCACAGAAAATATAATCGAAACATTATAAATTTGAATGTAAATGGAATGAAAAACATTCGAAATGAAAATGTGTCACGCAACAATAATCAGACGCAATAAAGGGGTGTTTGGCATGTCAATGCGAATTAATCAATTCGTAAGAATATCTTCATTATTTTCCGAATAGGAAGTCGATGAATTATCCATATCAGTTATTCGCCGACGCATAGCCGAGCTTAGAGGAGGAATGTATGTGCTCGGTATCAAATAAGTAGCAAGGTTGCACAGATCACAGAATGGCATATATCGATCACTGAACGTTTCTATCAATTAATTTCTATATTTTAAATAACAAAAATACCTGATAGTTGATCTTAGATATTGATAACCTGAAGAACCACCAGTTCCCAACTTGCTCCCAATCATTCTTTGGACCATCACAACATGATAATCTAGTAAAGTGAGTTTAGAGAAATCCTCATAACGAAACTAACATCTCCATTTCGTAAGGTGTGCATCTATATCTAAAATCAAACTAATCATCTGATAGGGTTGAGAGAATCGTGCCTCATCGCGGTATAATGCAATCATCATGGCACCTTTGAAAGCTTTGTGAGAGAAAACCTTTTCACCTTTTACGAGTTGATAAAGGTTATCAATCTAATTAACAACTTACCACGTTTGAGTAGTAAATTGTATTTCTCCTCATCCATGATGGTCTCAAATGATTTCTGAAGTTTTATTATGTTAATCCATTTTTGTTCGAACATATTTTATAATAAAATAGGATTAAAATTTTCATTCGAGTGTTGAAATATTTTTTACTTATATTTGTCCAAATTAAACTAAGAGATCATTTTATTGAGAGTTTTTAATATATCGTTTCGATATGGTTTATAATATCGGTTAATAATTCATCAGATAGTTTTTTATAATTTTATGAATAAAAATTCATTGACGATAGATGGGCTTATCGGACATTTAGTTTCTTGGTTTTTTACATTTCAAGACAACCATAACATCATTCAAATGAATGAAGAAATATGTGTTCCAACATTACCATTTCCTTTTTGTAATCTTCTTGTAACAGAGTCTTGTCTGGTCCGTCCGGCATTTTCTATGATGATAAATTATTGACATAATGATTTAATATTGGATATTGATTACCGAGATAGGAATCTCAAAATAATCCTTTAGGTATAGCTTCACTGCTTGACAATATCTAGTCCAGAATTTGGAATCGTCTTCGTTGCAGCCAGGCGTTCTTTCGAGCCATTTCTAAATTATGATCATTATTCTTTTTGGTCTTTACAAATCGTTCAAAAAATTATTTTCATGAAGAATAATTTCGTATGAATGTTCTTCGAAATTCATAAAGAATTATGATGGAATAAAAGAATGATAATTCGATGTTCTAACTTCAATTGTATTGATTATTTTTAAAATATTATGAAATCACGTGATGAAGTCATTGGATTTATTGATAATTGTTTTGGAATTTGAAATGTTTATTATAGATCTAAGCTTTATTCTTGTAGTGTTGTCTGCAATGACTTATAAAATGACTGTTTATCGATCTTATGACTTGATATGATGCTACTATTGATAAGGCCATGCCAATTGATTTTCATTCCATACCCTCGAGTTTTTCATATTGATAATGAATTTTTATTGATATGATCATAATGCCAGTAAAAAATTAAATAAACTTTAAACGTAAAATGTGAAAATTAAATTTCATTAGTAAATGATATTCTCATGTGACACTAAAATCGATTCCAATCAGAAGCTCAAGCCACTAAAGAATTAAAGTGAAGTTGTGGGTTGAAATAATCAGTGAGTGAATTATAAAATATTGGATTTGAGGTTTTGTTTGATACTGATAAGTAGAAATGACTAAGAAACCAATCTATTGATGAACTACTTGCTTGAAGAATTATAGGCTTCATGGCAAGATCCCTTTACTCTTTAAGCGTTTATATTATTGTGTAATGCCTTTTTAAAATTGACTTATCAACACAAAACTTACTTCAAGCAGCACTCGCAATGAATCGTTTTGCAAAGAATCATCGATTCGATTTTTAGATATTGGGTCATTGTCGAATACATTTCTGTAATGTTTTTTATTATACTTCACTCGAGACTCCTTAAAAATTGAAAAAAATAAATAAAAATATTATTTTTCAAAATATTGAATTTTTTACCAATACTATGTTGTTTCTATTGTCGGTATAAATAAATGATTTTTAAATTCAAATTTTCGAATTTTGTAATTACGTCACAATCAAAAATTTTAAAATGAATTAAAGTTTATTATAACGAACTGTTGTTTTAAAGGTCATTGTTAGGGCTTGGCTTGTTTACACTAAATATATCAATATTTATTAATGAAAAATGGCTACACATAGTTTTACATATTTAAAATCGATTTTGAAAAATTTAATTACGCAGCGCTTCTTAATTTTTTTTATTATACAGGGCGTCTAAAAATTTTCGCCCGATTTTATAAGATAAACAAATGTAATTTTTCAATGAATTTTAGTGTATGATGAATGAGAACTTTGTTTCTTTCGTATTGATCATTGTTGCATCTTTGGTTAATTCATAGTTATCATTGTGCTCGTAGTTCTCATTCTCCATACAATAATATTCATTGAAAACTTTCATTCGTTAATCTTATAAAATCGGTCGAAATTTTTTGGACACCCTGAATATGTAAAATTTGACAAGAGCACTAAAAAGGGTACAGATACATTTTCGAATATAAGTTATTAATTATTGAAGTAACCCCGAATCTAACCGATTTGCAGAATAAATTGATTGCACATATAATTATACTAACAAAAAATATCTCGATTGATTTAAAAATTTTATTTCTCACAATTATAAAACCTTTACTTCTAAAATTCCGAGTTTATTCTCTAGTAATCGAAATTGAAGACTTTGAAATCCCGAAGCAGCTTGTAAATGATCTCTGAAATCCAAAAAGTCATTGGCAGTCATAGTTTCAAGAATACAAAATTGATCGACTAATGTCTAGAAAAAGGAAATCAGTCACAAACAATATTAGAAACTTCACCTTGAGAATCAAAACTACACGGTTTAATCGGTTAATTATAACTCTCATGTTACGTTCGTCCAGAACCTATACAATTGTTACATGTTATATTGAAACATAAATTGTTAAATCACCTTTTGGCCAAACATCACATTTACAGAATCTATTTCGAAAATAATTTGCTTGAACCATAATTCATAGACTAGAAATATAAAAATTTTTGTCATAACACAGGGCAATTAAAATAAACCTTGATGAGTAATTTGAAAAAGATGCTGGTCGTGACTGTATTTTCCGCATTCAATTAACTTCTGACTCGATAATAATTTATCCAACTAAAGACAAGAGACATGAGTTGTGAAATTTTTATTAATTTTTTACACATAAGTAGGACGCATAAGTTGTTTTGGCTTTTTCACAGTTACAATTCGCTCTATAAGCCATTGACCTATTAGCCACAGGGCAACCGCCGTTAACTTGAGAAACTTCAAAGTTTTCGCTCATTGCATAAATGATAAACTAATATGATAACTTTAAAATATTTATATATATTTATACTATTTAAAATAAACAATATATTTCCGGATCGTTATTCAGACTTTGATCTTTAAATAACTTGAAAAACGACTAAAGTTTAATTATTTAATTTCTTTTTTCAAATTAATTTTTTTAAAGCAAAATAATAATTTCTTTTTTATTAATTGACTTTGTTTTAAGTTGAGTTGCTTAGCAAAATTTCTTGTAAACTTCAAACTATTTTTGAAAAACTCCTCTAAATTGTTGTGATGGAAATTGTTTATGTTTACACGAAAAAACGTTCGGAATTTGGTCGACAGTGCAATTTCCAAGATCGACCTGCTGAATTACATGTCGATATTGCTCCTGATCCAAGTTTGGCAGAAAATTTCATTGAAAAAAATCCAGTCGACCGAGGTATCCAATGCGTTCAAGAAATGTCGGAACATGAAATCAACACTGAAAGATATGAAACCGAAACCAGAGGAATTAATCACACCGAAGGTGGATGGCCTAAAGATGTTAATCCAAATGAAGCCGATCAAGTTATTCGATTTCGAAAGAAGGTTGAAAAGGATGAAGGGTACACAAATACGATTCAGATTTTAAGTGGAGTCAGTTTGTTTTATAATTATTTATTTAAAATGAATGAATATTATATTAATTATTATTATTATTATTATTATTATTATTATTATTATTATTATTATCAAGATTATTATTGATATAAAAATATAGACAATGGAGCACTGTATCAAACAGAATAATGCTCTTGACATTTATGACAACTATTTTGAAGGCATTGATATTGAAGCATCAGAAGAGCCACCATCAGCTAAAACAATTAATGTGTTCAGGTAGATGATGAGATTGAATTGAATTGTGTGCAATTATTATGGCTATCCCAACAGAGATATGAATGAAGTAAAACGGACTGCAACTCATATCAGTTGGTTTCCTGATGGACCAACAAAATTAGCAGTAGCATATTGTAATACCGAGTTCCAATCCAGTCCTCCAAATACCAGCACAGACTCATATATCTGGGATGTGATGAACCCCAATAAGCCTGAATTGGTGTTGAAACCAGTGTCACCGCTTGTGTGTATCGAATACAATCCCAAGGATTCACACACACTAGTAGGAGGTTGCTATAATGGGCAGTTAGGTATGTTATAGCAACGGTTGCTATGGTGACAGTGAAATGATTTTATTTGTTGATATTCAGCTCTGTGGGATCGTCGAAAGGGTTCTCAACCCATTGAGGTATCGCCAGTGGAAAACAGTCATCGAGATCCAGCTTGGAAAGTGATTTGGATTCAATCGAAAACTGGCACCGAATGTTTCTCCGCTAGTACCGATGGACAGGTGTTCTGGTGGGATGTGAGAAAGATGGCAGAACCAACGGAATCATTGATTCTCGATCCCACCAAGAAACAAGATCTGGAAAAAGCCCAAGGCGCTTATGCGCTCGAATACGAATCGACAATTCCCACCAAATTCATGGCCGGTACCGAACAGGGTTCCATCATGTCCTGCAATCGAAAAGGCAAAACACCAGCTGATAAAATCGCTGCCATTTATCCTGGACATCTCGGACCGGTTTATGCCCTTCAGAGAAATCCCTTCTTTCCCAAGAATTTCCTCACTGTCGGCGATTGGACGGCTCGAATCTGGTCGGAAGATATTCGCGATTCGAGCATCATGTGGACGAAATATCATTTGTCAGCGCTCACTGATGGAACTTGGAGTCCAGTGCGTCCGGCTGTGTTTTTCACCACGAAAATGGATGGCACATTGGATGTGTGGGATATCGTTTTCAAACAGAAAGAACCAACTCTGCGAATCCAAGTGTGCGACGAATCATTGAATAGCTTGCGAGTCCAAGAACAAGGTCGTCTAATAGCTTGTGGTAGCCATTCTGGAACGACAACGATTCTCGAGCTCAGTGAGGGTTTTTGGACTTTGTCGAAAAATGAAAAGAATCTCGTCTCGAATATCTTTGAACGAGAAACTCGACGAGAAAAGATTTTGGAAGGCCGACAACGAGAGATGAAATTGAAAATGAAGAAAGAAGGAGTAAAGAATTGTTGCTGGTTGGAATGAGATGATTTGATGACGATCGATTGTTTTCAGGATGGCGAGAAGACGGGACCGGGTGGAGGACCAGAAGATGGTGAGGTGGAGCAGGAAGAAAATCTGGTCGTTAAAGCCGAAGAGGATTTCTTTCATGCTATCGAGCAAGAACGTAAAATGAGAGAAAAACGAGAAATCGAAAGACAAAAAGCCACAGCAACCATTGAAGATGTTACTGGAGGGGTTTGTTTTGATATTTCCAGCAAATGTGCTTTGATAAATGATTTCGTTCAGTCATCTACTGATTACGGGGGAGCAGAAAAAGGAGAAATGGATCAAGAGGAGAAAGAAAATGACTAAATAATAGATGTGTTGTTATTGATTGTTGATAATATAATATGATATCTGATCTGATTAGAGGTTTTCGATAACAATTTCGAACGCATTTATTTCCTTGATCCTCTATACTTTTCCTGCTAATATTTCCTGTTTTTGATTCTTTTTTGTCTTTCCCTTTTTGAAATAGCTTTTATTTTTTAATTTATCCCCTTCATAAATGAGCCCTTGATTATGAAAGTGGTATAAGTCATTTCAACCTTTCCAAACCAAATTTCCATTTAAAAATGGTAATAAATTTCACAATCATATTAAATGCTGATTTACCGGCGCTAATTAATTG
>JBBMOY010619992.1:0-11531 GCA_037951405.1 Platydemus manokwari | reverse complement strand
TAATAATAATAATAATAATAATAATAATAATAATAATAATGATAATAATAATAATAATAATAATAATAATAATAAATGTAAGATTTAGTATAGTTAATTGATAGAACTACTGGTAACACTAATAAATATTCCACAAATAGATCGTTGTCATAGTGCTTTCTGCAAATAAGTATTGGATGTAACCTATTATTCCATAATTAGCTCATTATTTTTGATAGAACTGACGACTGATAAACTCAATTTCATTCTTATCTAGCTTGGGCACAATTTGCACTTGAATATGATTATTCATCAGCTTATCTCACACAATAATGATACTATTTCAAAATCAGAATAACTTTTATTTTTAATTTCTACTCTGAACTATTAACAACTAAATCATTTACAGAATGTAAAACTCAATGGAGCGAATGGATATCTTCAGTCACCAGACGAGAAAGTCAGCAGTGACGCATCGGAAACATCACCGAAAATCATTACAAATCAAAACCAACGTTCAATGGACCAATTTCTAAATGATAGTCTAAAAATGTATCAATCGAAAGATCAAACCAATACGACAAGTGATGATTTAAGTCAACAAGAAGAAATGGACGACAATAAAATGCAAAATCAAGATAACGATGAAAACGACGAAACTGAATGCCTTACAAACATTGATGAACATGTAATCGAAAATGAGAAACCTGTTGAAGAAGATAAAGCTATTGACAGTGAAGAAAATATTAATAATAGTGATGATGTCAAAACCGAAGAAAATAGCTATGAAAAACCTGAAGTATGTGAAGAAAATGATGATTGCGATAAGAAAGATTATCTTCAAACACATCTAGATGTTTTGAAACCGTATTCATCGGCAGACAATATCACCCATGAAGATCAGATGTGGAAAACCGATTTAGCGAATAAAGCCGAAAGCAAATCAGAAGACAATTTGGATGGAAATGAGTCCGATAAAAGTCACAATAATGAAGATTACAGTGGTCATAGAGATAATTCCATTGATGGAAATAATCAAAATGAAAATGAGATTAATCAGACGATAAATGATATATACAAAGTAGACAACGAATCAGAAGGAAATGATGATAGAGTGGATAATGATAAATCTGAATCACATTATGAATTGAAACATGATATAGACGATGGGAATCGAGAATCAAATAACAAAACAGATGTTCTCAGAACAGATGACGATGTTTTAGAAGACCGTGACGATTCAAATATAGAATGTGAAGAAAATATTGATTTAAATTATCAAGATGACAGCAAATTATTGGAAAACCAAGTTAAAAATGATGATGAAGAAAACCATTCCGAAATTAGTAGTGACGCTGTCAATGGTGATAATGAACAAGAAAATGAGAGATCGGAAAGTCCTAATGTTAATATTGAAAAGGGTGATGATGAAAACAAAATGCAAAATGAAGAAGAACCCTTAGGAAATGATAAACAAATTGTTAGTGACAATGAGGCGATAAACTCCGCCAAGCATACTGATGATGAAAGATATCCATCAGCTGATAATTCCATCGATGAAAATATAAATGAAACTAGAAAAAGTGAAGAATATGAAAACGAAAAATACGATGAATTGTCTCCAGATATTAAATCAGACAAGGATGCTGAAGAACTTATTGAAAAGGATCGTGAAAATGTCGCTTCAGAGGATGTAGAAGAGTTAAAAGATGAAAGCAATACCCAAGACATGCTTTCAAGGGAAACAGAAGATCAATCTAAGGAACAAAGTGATAGAGAATATAATTCAAATGATGAAGATGAAAAGGATGAAGAAAAAATTCAAAAAGACAACTCCCAATCTGAAAATCAGATTGAAGATTATCATAAAGACTTAAACGAAAGTGATAAATTAAAAGATGACATTGACAATGTCATATTAACTGAAAAAGTAAATAAAGATGATGATTTCAACTTAAATAAAGACAATGATATAAATGAAAGTGAAGACGAAACTGAAAGCATGATAGATACTGGTAGAGACAATCATAAATTCAAAGAAAAAGAAATTTATAATGAAGTCGATGATGAAGATGATGTAATTAGCGATAATGATTCATTTAAAAATGTTGAGAAAAATGCAGAAGAAAATATTAAGAATGAAGATGTCGAAATAGAAAAAGAAGATGAAGTAGAAGGTCAGGAAGAATATGAAGAAAATGAAAAATACACAGAAAATAAAGATAAAGAACTAAGTGAAGTACAAGAGATTAAATATGATAACGAAGTAAGTATGCCAGATTCCGAGACTGGAAATTCTGAAGATCACAAGTCTGAAATACAAATTAAAAAGGATGACGAAACCGATAATATCAATGATGATTCTACAAACGATTTAGAAAGCAGTATGAGAGGGATCAAACAAATTCAAGATGAATTCAAAGAACAATATAATAGAGTAGATATTAAACTTGATCAACCCGAAAATTGTATCGAGGTAGAAAGAAAATCACCGAGTGAAATGGTTGATATTGGAAATGATGATATTAATAATCAACAAAAAAGCCCAGATCATGACGAAGAAGAGAATGCTGCTAAAATAATTCAGAAAAATTTTCGTGGTCATCTCGTACGAAAAGAACTGACTAACCCTTCGAAAGATATAGAAAATGATGAATCGGAAAGTGAACAGCATCGAAGTTATGATGTTCACGATTCGGAAGATGATGAAAATGATCCTGAAAATAATTTTTCTTTTCCTAAAGATGCAACCAATGATTTAGTCACCGATGGCATTTTGGATGAGCATTCTCAAATTGATAACAATTATCCCGATGATATTTTTTCATTGGTGAGTTCGTCAGATTTATATATATATTGTTATATATACAGCCGAACCTCTAAAAATTGAACAAAATAAATTTTTTCGAATCATTTCTTCTTTTAATAAGCACATTTATCAATGAGCATTTTATAATGATATCTAGTCCTTCATACAGTCCTTAAAAAACGAACCGATGGTGTGAATGTAAACAGATAATTTACACTCCCATCTAATTAGTTCATTGAGAGGTTCGAGTGTATGATTTAATGGTAATAGTATGTATTGACTAATAAATATTTCTTTCATTCCAGAATAATAACAAACCATGAAAAACTATTGGAGGCACTATATCTACTGTATCGATATCATATCAATCAACCATGCCTTTTTATTTCATTATGATCCAACGTTTATAATTTGATATATAGCATATATTTTTGTAAGAACAATTATTTAGTGTCGTTGAAATGATATTCACAGAATTCTTTATTTGTTTTTTTTTATTTCGTAAATTTTAATTTTGACATGGACATGAACGTGTTTATTTCGTTATCACATTTTACGATTTTCGCCTATTTCAACGTTTAATTTAGACAGCAAACTAACCATTTACGTATGTTAATAATAAATGAAATTAGTTTGTTCAAATCCGAACTTTTCACTGATATGGTTTATTATTTCATTTAGGTTAGTAACAGGTGTTTGTTTCGATAAACTATTTTTAGTAGAAAAAAATTAATTTCTCTCTATTTTAAATACAATTAAATAAATTGAAATTTAAAACAAAACCAAAATTCAAGAAAATATTCATTTAATATTAGAAATCCATCAGCAAATTACTATATATTACGAGCTATTTATTTTCTTTTAATATTCAATCATAATAACTAGTTCTTTTGATATTTTTCATTTCCACAAAGATGGATAAATTTAGTTGCATTGATAAATGAAAAAAGGTTTTATATAACTTAGAAATCTGCTTATAGTTTCAAGAAACACCTGATGATAAACCGACAGTTATTGTTCGACAAATCAAAAATTCATTTGCTAATTATTGGTGTATTTTCATTTAGCTATAAATAAACTATTATTGTTAAAATAATTTAATTAGTTTTATTCAGATAATTTTTAATATTAATAAAAAACTATTTTTCCGAAGACCGAGTATGTAATTTGTATGTGATTTGGTTTTCAAACCAACAGCGTTTCATAGTGCGAATAAACTAGAAAATGAGTAGTCTACATATGTGATTAAAAATCAAAACTGGTAATATACTTTCCAATCCGAGATAATAAAATGAATGTTTACTAAATATGCAAAATTCATAAAGTGCTAAATTGAAATTTTAATTGCAGTGTAGGAAGTTTTAATTTAACTTAATTACAACATAAAATCATAAATTAATCACTTTGCAGAATTTCTTATAGTCGAATATTAAAACACCGTCGAATAAATTTAGAATATTTACTTTGAATTTAGTTGATATTATACAAAGTTATATATCTTGTAAGTTAAAAAATATTTCTTTTAAAATTATTTAACCTTTGAATTCAGGTCTTAAGTAAAATTATTCGTTCAATGTATGCTTCACTTGAATCATAGACAATAGAACTTTAAATTTTTCTAGACAAGATGTCAGAAAAATAAAAAATATCGAAATTCAGATATGCAATGATTGTAGTTAATTTTCATTAAACAGTTGTTGATATAACAATATATCCAAAAATTCACCAACATTAATGCCAAAACATGTAGTAAATCATTCAGAATTTCCCAGTAACTGAGATAAATGATTCATTCAAAGGTGATATTCTAAATCCAACATCCATAGTTACCATAACCAGGTTTAATTAATCATGAATGGCACTACCTTTCTCGTGGAATAAGTTTCAATTAGTCTTGTGGAAATATAAAACAAATGTTGTAATGTAATAACAATTAACAAAATGTGCTTTATCTATAATTATTGATTTACATTTTACAATGTGAAATTAATGTTTAAATCTTTGAATGGGAAGAAATTTATTATTATCAAATGACAAGTAATTATCAACAATAATAAAAAATCAATACAAAGTAAATGTCAAATGAATGAAGTCGTGGTCATCTTTATAGAATACAGACTTTTGTACAAAAATAATAAATACTTGCTACACAAAACTACATTTTTCAATTCAAAACCGATAAACATTTGGTATGATGATTTGTTCCTTTGATATCATATGTTTGTTATTGACTTGTAGCCGTTGATTGGCTGGCAATCTGGCAAAAAATGGATGATTAAGGGCTTCGGAAAGTTTTACACGAATTTTTGGGTCATACTCCAACATTCGTGATAGCAGATTGAATAATTCCATGACTATTTCATTATTTGGTTTGCAATAACTCTGAATGAATACAGTTTTGAAAAAATCAATGAAAAATATGACAAACTCTTATTGGAGAATAAACAATGAACAACAATGATATCGGCTAATAATAAGTCATGAGATATTTATGGTTCCCGTTTTAAACAAAATTGCAAACAATAAAAAATATTCACATGCGAGGATTTTACAATGACGTAATCCGATAAAATATTAATTATAAATAAATTATAATATAAATGCAATTAAATATAATTTTGTGGTATAACTTTTCAGTTCTAATTAAATGCGTGCTTAATAAAATAGTAGAGGCCTACAATCATGTAGTAGTTAGACAAAATATTGATTTATTGAAATTTGGTTCTTTGTTTATATCTGGAAAAAAAGTGAGCAAAATTGTGATGACACAGAAGGTTTGTCGTAATCTTCCAAGATAAAAAAATTCAAATTATAATATATAATATTTTTATTTCTATTAATTCCAAATCGATAAAATATTATTCCTTTAGATACTTATCATCTCCAATATTTTTATAAAAAAATTATTTGGTCTAGATTTACTAGTTTTTGGAGTTAAGAACTATAAACCCCAATATAATTCGACCACTGTGCAAAATTTTCAATGATTTCATCTCCAGAAAAATATATCAACATATAAATAAAAATAAAGAACACAATGGCACATTTCCAATCTACCTTTATCGATAAGACAGTTGTTCCAATTATACTCGTGATGAAAGTGATATATTCATTTTATGAGTTTGATCAGCAATAAAATTTATATTCTAATATGTACAAACAATATAATAAAGAATCTGGTATTAATTTAGTAAGATGAGATCTATATTTTAAAATATGGATTATTAGTATTAAGTATCGTATATGTGCCCAGCTTTCATATGCGAAAAAAAATAAAATTTAGTATTTAAGGCATAACATCCAAATCCATGGAATTAGAACATCCCAAATAAGAATGAACATGAGTATGGAATTATAAATCAGTCTCTACTTAATTCAAATGATTTATCAATATTATCTTAATAGCTAAAAATATAATTTATTTTAATAAATAGACAAAAATTAATTTTCCCTATTTGACAATAATTTTATCTAATATAAATAATAAGGATTCTGTATGGAAACATGTTTAATAATTCTCTTTAATAATGTTTAAGGATTCTTAGAAATTACATAAGCAATTAAATATTAGTTGAAAATAAAAATATAAAATGAAGTATCTATAAAGACTTTAAAAACGGGTGAAAAATTGTCAAAAATTTTCTTTGCATTGCCATCAGAGCTGGAAGACATGCTGATATCGACAACCTTTAATGAGACATGGATCATCCGTTAATGAAATTCAATTTGAGATCGGTTATTAAAAATCGCTTATTGAAAGAATATATGATCTGAGGATGAAAGAAATTCATATGTTGAAAAATTCACTTTAGAAATCATTGGAGGAGATGAATCACAAATATTATGAAAAGAAATGTTTTAGCAACCTATATATTATACTTCATGAAGCTAATAATACAGAAAAAAAACAGTGAATTGAATGCAAAAATTTCTTTTTTACAAAATAATATTTAAAAATATATATAATAAATTATTCTTTAAAATATCTTTATATGATTCCCTAGTTTTGGAACATATCCTTCGATTATAAAATAATAAATTATTATTAAAACACATCATTTTTAGAGAACCAATAAGATTTACCCAAGATCATAATTTTCATATAATTACATAACAATGAACTATTTAATAACGGGGAAATTAAAATCATTGAGTTACGTGCATAGCTATTTGAGCATCAAAAATGAAAAATTTTAAAATCTAATTACAGGAAATTATTCTTTACTTGAAAAATTTTAAATTTTTCCATAAATTATTCCCGAAACAAAAAAATATGAAATTTAAAACTTACAAATAATCTTTTGCAATTTTCTCTAACGAATTTGGCATCTTTTTCAACAGGATTCCAAATAAGTTTACCATCAATATCGAAATAATCTTTTCTGGATATCAAAAAATAAATAACGATCAAATGATAATGAACCATTACTGAGTGCTCCTGGTCATTTTATAAGGAATATGTCCGAGAATTCGATCCATCATTGCCAAATGTTCTCGGTTATCATGAGTCTAGCATTCAAAAAATTTATGATAACAATGATTGTAAAAAAATTATACAAAATATTCAAATATAAAAGAATCAATTCTTTCTCCAAAATTAAAGTCCAAAAATAAAGAAAAATAACTTCGAGATATAATGAAAATGTATATTCAAATCCAAATTTTTTAGAAAACAGTAATAAAAATGACTTTATATATATAGCGAGAAAGAAGAATAATTATTGCTGGGTTTAAATATAATTATATTTGGTATTTAAAAATAATGAAACCAAACTTACTTGAAATAAAGTGGTACCACTGAATAATTCAAATATAATGCAACCTATAGACCACACATCACATGGTTGGGTCCATCCCAATTCTATAAACAAATAATAACTCCATTAAAAAGCAAATATTTAATAAATGCCAATCATTATCATAATATAGAACATCATTTTTTAAATTAAACTCATTCAAATCATATATTTATATTTTATCAAACAAATCGATATTTATATGAAAATATAATTTTCCCATTTCAAAGAAAAATTATAAAGAAAAAATACGTATAATGTTTATCAAATAAAATATTATTTCATAAAATAATAATCTAAAGCACCTAAAATAACTTCTGGAGCTCTGTAATGTCTCGTCGATACTATCGTAGAATGTTTTTCATGATCAAAAGTAGCGGATCCGAAATCAATGAGCCTTATTTCGGATGACTTTACAACATTATGCTGCTTCTTTTTTGAAGATGAAATGACATTGTAATCTGAATTTACAAATAGGATATTTTCCGGCTTTAAATCTGTGTGTGTTAACCCATTTTCGTGCAAAAAATTTACAGCGAAACACATTTGATAGGCAATATGGCGAACTTGCTCCATCGGATAGGGAACATATTCATTCTCTTTCTAAATAATTATTAAATTAATATTTTGCCATCTTAATAACGCAAGCCTTGTCAAATTATATATACTGGTAATAAATAAAGATCGTGAAGTATTTCATCGAATGAAATAACGCCCAATTTGATGCTGTTATTTCAGTGAATTCATATCAATTCTATCAATCTTTACAGTGGACAGATAAATTCAGAGAATACAAAACAATTGCTATTTAAAAATTTTGTTATAATATATATTCATCATCAATAATAAATTATTATCGAAAATTGACAATTCCAATAAGCAAAATAATCGATTTTCTATATATTTTCTTGTATGTAATTCAATATGTAGTACCATACATCATCATCACTGGTATTATTCTAGTCCATTCAATGACAGAATAATCTATGGCTAATTTCTACAATTCCAGATGAATATCTAATATTCTAATTCTATTAGTCATCTTTTTTAAACACTTCCATATCGTTTCCAAATTGAATAATTCTATTTTTATCGATTAATAATATTTTTGATAGAGTTTTGCCATTTTGGTATTTTTGCATAAATGTATTCATTATATGCTTATTATTAACTGCAAAACTATTCCTTAATAATGAATATCACAAGAACTAAACTTATAAAATGTGTCATTAATTAAATGAAGGAAACGTACATTTTACAAAATAATAATGAAAAATAATGCAATACAATATGTGCGAGACCAGAAATATTGGTATTAACCTGCGAAATCTATAATAATCACAACAATTTCATGGAAAGTAAAATGTTATTTATTATTATATATGGCCTTTACGAATTATTTGAAGAGTTTATAAAAATGTTTCCTATAAAAAGGAAAATAAATTCATTAACGATTTTTGACATACATGGATTCCAGATATATTGTACTTCTGGTTTTGTTTGTCCTTAAAAAGAGACGAGTTTCGACAAAACAGTTTTAATCAACTCAAATTATATGCTTAATATGCAACAATAAACTATTATGATGCCATAACAGACCATATCATGTTGAAACGATATGTAAACATAAAATTATTTTACGTATATAATCAATCAATTTATAAAGGTTTTCTTGAAAGAAAATGGTTTGACGACAACCTTGACAAATTCTAACAATGGAATTTCAATCAAAAATGTCATTTTTAGAATTCATAGAAAATCCTCAAATGACAAGCAACACAACAGCAAACTTGAAATATCATTTATTAAATATCAAGAATTTTAAAATTTTACATTTTTTAATTTTATATGTATAATTCTACAAAAATTAATTGAAATCAATCAGAGAATAGTGATTATATCTATGCAGGAAATAGCAGTTTTTATCAAGTTATTCATTACAAAAATTGCAAATAATCCTGACAATAGAAAAGATGGCTGATAAATTATTTTAACATTCATGAACAAATGAAATATTAACTGATGAAATATATACAGATTTGGTTTGCCACTATAAAATAATAAAATGAACTTTGCTTAGTACGTATTATATTTTATTTATAACAATGGGGTTCTCAAGCTTTAACTTACTATTTTCTAATTTAATAATAACTTATGTGTTTTCGTAATGGTAAAAAGTTGTTCAACTCAAAATGGTAAGAATATAATTGACATAAGGTTTTTTGCTTGTTAATCATTTTATCAAATCCAGATATCATTGATGATAGAATTATATGCAACTCATTTTTAAGCATTAAAGATTTCAAGGCAAGTCATGCAGTTAAAATAGTAAATTTTTCAAACTGAATCCGGGTTTGACTATCATTTCAGTACAGTATTACATAATAAATAAATAAAAATTTTCCTTTCCAATAATTGTGAATCCAAATCAGTCACCTTATGTTCTTCATCGAAAAATTAGTTCTGTCCCAAGGTCGCCAAAACATTTTATGAATTATTCAATAAATAGATTGTTATTCACCTTAATATCGACTCTGTCGCAGAAATCATTTAAATTTAATAAATTTAGTGTACAATTCTGCATCAATTTTTCGGCTGTCGACTTTTATGAAACATTTCAAATTACATTTATAAAAGAGCGATTACGTTACAAAAATATAGTTTTGCAGTAGATCCTGTATCCCAAATCGCTGCCTTATAGTAAAAGATCTTAATATCAAATGTAAAGCTCATTTGAGCACCTACTTATAAGATTGTTGAAACCTTATTTGTATATAAATAGTAAAAATTATCAGATTAAGTCATTAAAAAATTAAATTGAAATAAATTTCACTACTGAAAATTGCATGATAACACAAGAAATCAATAATTACCAAAAAATTGAAGACACTGAGACCAAGAAGTTGGAAAGATATACAAATATGACCATTAAAATTAAACCAATCATACATTTTGATACAGAGACTGAAAAAATCCAAATCAAATTTTATCAAACTTCATCTATAATAAACGTACTATTTTCCATCAGGATCTTTCTCTTGTAAAAATTTCAAAACATTAATTTCCAGCATAGCTGCTTCGCGATACTTTTCAATATTTTTAATAATTTTTACAGCAACTTTATCATGTTTTCTAAATATTATTGATATATGTGTGTTCAATAAATTTATGAATGAAATGAACGATATAAAATTGTGAAAGGAAATCAAAGCTACCTTTTTAGATCTGTGCATTCAACAACCTTACCAAATGTGCCTTCTCCGAGTGTAGTATTTATTTCATCTACACAAATATTTGATATCCTCATTGATAAAAAGTGAAATATTAATGATATCTTACATCTGTTATTCAATTTATCTCCGACTTTATACATGAGATGACCACTCTCATCATCTTCAACTGCCAAATTATTTCTCTTAAATAAAGGATATTCAAATAAAATATGATAAATATGATTCATATAATAATAACAATCATTGAGAGTTGTTGTGAATGATTTCAATGGCTTATATTAATTGTTTAATAGAATTTTGAAAAACCTTGTTAATATTGCAAAATTATTAGGTTTTTGGTCTTATTGCAATGGTTTGTAGGAATTGTGTTTAAAAACAAAACATAAATAACAAGCTGATGCGATAGGTATTTAATACTGATTTTCATTTGATAATGATTATGAATATATAGGAATATTTCCCCACTTGAATACACTTGACATCTTTCATTACAATTATCACAGACTCGTTATAAATATTCATTTTTTCGAAGCATTTGTAATTTTATTTAAAAAATAAATATCTCAGAATTATTATAACATCTTCACAAGGTTAGTAATTTACTTTTCATCATTTATTTTTTCAGTTATTTCTAACAAATTAATATATTAGGTCATCCGAAAAGTAATGTCCGTTTTGACAATTTCAAATTTTGATTGATATATTATCAATCAA
>JBBMOY010618881.1:0-11533 GCA_037951405.1 Platydemus manokwari | reverse complement strand
TTACCAGTAATAGTTTGAAATCAATTTTATTGATAAATAATAATAATAGTAATAATAATAGTAACAATAGTAATAATAATAGTAATAATAATAATAATACTAGTAATAAAAATAATAGGAATAGGAAACATTCAGGAACAGTGGAGTTGAGGCATTTTGTTTCAGTTATCCTGTCATGATTTCTTCATTCGATTTTTTCGATCAATTTGTGTTCATAAAATAGTTTTATTTTACTCTATAATCAATATTGTTTAAAATTTTTCAATGAAAAATGCCGATAAATTCGGAACTAGAAGTTTTTTGCCGTAATCGAGACTTTTCTCAAAAACCAAGAATATTAGTTTTTTATCTTTATTTTTAAAATTATATCAAATATTGATGTAAATCAATTTGATAATAATCTAATAAATTAGTAAGATGATTTTAATGACTAGTAAATTTTATTGATTCATGAAAATTAGATCAATTATTGTTATTAAAATTTAATATAATAATAATATGGTAATAATTATTGAAACATCTGTAAGAGTATTTATTGTGAAAATAATTTATGAAATGTATTTATATTTCACCAATGAATTGATCAGAATGGACATAGAACCTGTCCTTATTTGATTGGAAATTATATCACGTATAATTGGAAGAAGTTTAAAATAAAAGCTGATTATCTGAAAAATTGGTTCAAAAGCTGATAGTCCAGCTAAACAATTTTATAACATTTTGAACATATATTTTCACAGAATTAGTCAAAATTTGTTTCTATACCATCTAAATGATTTGACGACTGACATCATGAAATGATAACCATAGTTATTGAAGACAGTTTTTCCATTTTTCATATCCGATATGATTTAATTGTTGCTAATCTCAAAATCTATTATATTATCATAAACTAGAATTTTGATCAAACATTGATTTACTGTACAACAAAACAACTAAGAATAGAGTTAAAAATTGTTGATTTTTACTCCTGTAAATTTCTATATAATCATATTGTTTATTAGTTTAGTAATACTGTGTAATCACAAACAGCTCCGTTCCTAATGTCCAGGGTGATTTTGTTTCAATTTTTTCAGCTAATTTTCAGAAGACTAATTAAATTAATTTGTTTCGATTACGACTTTCATTCGGTTAGAATTTATACAGGATCGTGGTGTGTGGATTTGGAGAATTCTATGAGTTCAATAAAATATCCAATATTTTATATTTATCGTTAACATTTCCTCAAAAAGTACGAAAACTGGCTGATATAAATTTATAAAATCATTAATGACACGTATTAATGGAATTAATAGAAAAAAAGATTTACAGTTAAAGATCGATCGATAAATCGGCTTAAATTAAGAAAAGGGGTCCATTGACTTACTTTTGAAATAATGAATTTTCGCTCATACGATAATTTTATAACTTAATTTTTTATATAAGTTTGGTTTATTCGTATAATTCAGTTAATATTTCACTTTTCAGGATGCCTGACGGAAACAAAACATGGTTTTAAAACCAAGTTCCTATTCTAATCACAACGTTTCTACATAATTATTTGAGTTTTTAAATGTTTTATAACTATAGATATGATTAATAATATCATTGTTTCTTTTTACAAAATAATTGTAAAAATTGATATTATCTCTCAATTTGCTTCTAATGTTAAAATATGGGTGCTCGCTAATTTTCAATACATTGCAATGCGACCTACTTTTTTCATTTTTACAAATAATCAAATTTTAGGAAATTTTAAAGCTCCAGTGCATTTAATATATGTGATTTCAAACAACTAAAATTCTTCTTAAGTACATAAATAAAAAATTAAAAATGCTCTAAAGAATTTAACTAAATAAACTATATAGATTTTTGCAATACACTCAACAAATTTAAAATTTCATTTTAGGACCCCTTTTCTTAACTTTAAGTAACAAATCTAATTTGACTGGATTGAAACCCACTCAGAAAATCATGTGAATCTAATGTCTCATTGATTGTATTGAATTTTGGATTATTTTTATTTGATTTAAAGTTCTTTGCTAAAGATAATTTTATCATCAATATCTGATTGAGACATCGCTGCTATCAGATAATATTAACCGATTTCAATTGTAATACAATAATATCGCTCGTAACAATAATGGAAATAAAAGAATTGTGATAAGAAATCTCATCAATAATTGATAACAATTTCACAACATTTCTGAGCTTGAACATAATTTCATAACATCTCATAACTACATACCAAAATATGCAATGGTATAGGGTTTCAATGTCAATCTTAAGTGAAAATCTATTTTAAATTCTGAAAATAATATCATGATAATTGAATGATAAATGAGACTTGTCAATTATGCTCACACGTGTTTGTCAGTATATGATTGTGAAATTATTTTAAAAATTATTGGCACTGAAATCTTTGGCTGTTATTAATAATATTTATAAGTTGTTTTTTTGTATTTTCAAATATTTCATAAAACACTGTTAAAAAATTCAAGTGTGGTGGTTCTTAGTAATCACGGATTATTGATTCATAAAAACGCATATTGGAAAAAGCAATCCAAACTATTATTTATTGAACGGATTTCAACCAATCAAATCGATTCTCTGAATAATCAATGACGCCTGTATGTCATTGAAATTTTAAAACGCACAAATGATGAGAATAATGGATAAATAATAATGTATAAATCCAATATGTGTTCAGATAGATTACCTGCAGATGCTATAATACTTACTAGTTTCATTAAATCAAACTCAAAACGATTTTTATTGTCAACCCACAAAGTATATTTAACCGAAATTACTTTTAATCATTGATTTTATTTATATAAACGCATGTCGTTTTTATAAACAAATAAGAGTCCATAATGATCTCAAATTATATGATTGAATTGTTAATAATAATCTTGTTTTACATTTTGTACTTTATAAAATTGCTATACCGATACCTATAGTGAACCTTCAAACGATGACATTGATGAAATATTGGTGATAATTAATATGTTAAATAATATTTAGAAATTAAACATTAGCTATTTATTTTAATTTCAGTTGATGAACAATATCATTTTCATGATTAGTCTTTGGGGAAATCGAGGTATAGCAAAGAAATCTTGGTCAGAAATTAATTCAGAATTTTTTGTACATACTTTTTCAATAATTTGCAATGTACTGGGATTGTTGGTTCATCCACTATTTTACAGTGTGACTGTTAGTAAATAAATTGATTAATTGATCTTATTAATGCATCATAATATGGTCATAGCTTTTGGATCTTATTCGTCGTGAAGAGACATTACTTAACGTCATCAGATCTGTGACACAGAATTATCGATCATTGGTTCTAACCACTATTCTTGGTGTTATTCTGTCATACTTTTTTACTATATTCGGACATCTATTTTTCCAAGATGATTTTCAAATGGAGCCGGAAGTGCTCGATATATTAAGCGGAAAAGGTATTTGTTTGAACTCATTATTGTTATTAGTTATTTCTTTAAGTTGGCGTTGAAGGTGACCCGGAGAGAGAGCGATATTGTGATTCATTGGGTATGTGTTTGACAACGACACTTTATCAAGGTCTTCGAAATGGGGGTGGTATTGGAGATATTTTGCGTAAACCTAGTCACAGGGTTAATTTTGGTTTTGCTTTAGATTTTTCTTCAAATCCATTTTTATTAATTTAGGAAAAATTCTTCGGATTTCGAGTTCTTCATGATTTAGCATTTTACTTTATTGTCAATGTCATTATTCTTAATTTGATTTTTGGTGTCATCATCGACACTTTTGCATCACTTCGTCAGAACAAACAGGAAAAGGATGAAACGTTGCGAAACACTTGTTTCATATGTGGTATTTAATATTATAATTATTGGTCAAAATAACTTCTATTAATATTACTATTCTTATTTTTCAACATTATTTATTTAATAATAATAATTATTATTATCAATATTGTATTTATTTCAAATTCTTAAATTTTTAGCTTTAAATCGATCAGCATTTGATAATAAGACGGTTACTTTTGAGGAACATTTTAGACGGGAACATAATATGTGGCACTATCTATATTTTATTGTTCTCATTAAAGTCAAAGATCCTACAGAATTCACTGGTCCTGAAAGTTATGTGTCGGAAATGATAAAGGTAAAGATCTTATTTCATTAACGCTTCTTCATTATAATCTCAGTCAAAAAATCTTGATTGGTTTCCAAAGAAGAGAGCTATGTCATTAGCTGCTGATGAGAATGAAGTCGAACAAAATGATCTCAAGAGCCTTCAAACACGATTAGAATTCACAGACCAAATAATCACAAATTTATCAGAGCAGTTAACCGAATTAAAAAATCAGGTACGAAAAATCACATTTTACAATGTCATATGAATTTTCATTGATATTTGAATTTATTCCCTTCGATTTGTTTTATAAGTTTGGCAATAATGGGTAATCATTGTCATTTATATTCAGTAAATATGAGTCGAAAAATAATTGTAATTATCATCAAACAGAGTGCATTTTATAGATTTATAGGTCAAGCTGGTTTCTTTGAACTACTTCTGACTCCAGAAGTTTTATTGTGGCTTCACACACAAATATTTATAACTTATATTAAAATATTAACTGAAATGTTTCATTCACTTATTTATTTGAATAATAATAGCTATTTTTCTAAAAAAACGATGCAAATCCAATGAAAGAACATAAAAACATAAGAAAAAAGATTTGTGTAATGCCAATGATATTCTATTTTTATCCATATGATTGACACTTGTGATTGAGTGTAACTCTGAAATTTTCCAGTAGATAATTATGGCTCTTATGGAACTATTTAGAAAATCGCTTAAATCTTTTATAAATATGAAATTTCAATGTGCTTGGGTATTTATTTGTTATTATTTCGACATATTTGTGGAAAACAATTGAAAATATTACGATATAAAATTGTCGTCGACCATACCATGAAATATAACCACACTGTTACGTAATATCAGATGATTCGGCATTCAAACCCAATAATTATCATAATGCATAAACGAAACCATAGAATTTAGACGTCATGTAAAAATTATGAATTATTTATAGCCGATATAAAAACTGTCGAATTACTAAAATGGCAAAATTATACACATTTTAGCGTCATTTATTCTGTAATAGATTGATTTATTAATAAATCTTCACTATATTTATTTCAGATGGCAGAACAACGAAAACAGAAGCAACGTTATTCATTATTAAAGCCATCCAAATGGCAATCTACAAATCAACAGTGAATGATCAAAAAAACCATCACAAACTTAGTCACATAATTTGATCATCATATGCACCAAATATGATCTCTGCAGTATAAAATTGATCCGTGAAATCTGACTATTTATTCCATTTTAAAATCAATTCATCACAACATTAGCACGGTGTTTCAATAGAATATTTTTAATGATTTCATAATTTTTGGGGATATTTTTAATCTCTATAAATATATCTATCGATTTTCATTTTCATATGATTGATTTATTTTTTTTCTGGATTTTCTTATTAACAGACAATTTTGTCAATTACATTTGTTATTAAATAAATAGATTTATATATATTTCATGAAAATTCAGTCGATTTTTACAAATAGCTTATGTGTTTTAACGGAATGAAAGAACGTATGTGGTAAAAAAAATTTAAAAACTAAGCTTAAGATTATTTTAGAAATTGATTATTTTATTGAACAAAAACACGGAAATGCATTAAAATTATAATCGAATTATACAATGTTCTGGATTTTTACAAAATTAATCTTAAGATCGTTGAAGTTTTTAATGTGGCAAAATTAGTATATAAAATTAGATATTAGAACAATAAGAATAATGATATTCCCACCAAATAAACTTATTCAATGAAGCAATGATTAATGATCTTTACTTCTTTGTGCGAATAATTTACGGCTCCAGCGAAATCAATATAGAACAAAGACAATCTCAATCCCACCAATCAAGAATTGATATCATGAATTGATTACGTAATCACCGTATTTATCAGCTTTGTCTCGAAAGCGTAATTTATAATTCTCATTAAAAAACCGGATTTGTTTTCAGTTGAATGATATTTTCTGACAATTTTATTTCTGCTGGCCTATTATTCAGGAAATTAATGTTGCGCATTTAAAATAGCTGCATTAAATAGAATAATGAATATTGATTGTCACAATGAATGAGTTTGTTTTTATACTTGGATTATATTTCATAGACGACAATAAATCATATCAAAATGATTCATCGTACATTAATAAAGTAACCATAGTATTAATAAATTTGCAAAATTTTAAAATCAAAAGTTGCCTTAATTATAACGAATATCGATCAAACAATCTAGCACAAAATCTAAAAGTAAATCGATATCGATTTATATTCCGTATCCATGAGTTTCGAAAGTGAGGCAAAAACAATAATAGACAAAGAATTTTAGAAACGAAAACCAATGGGACATGAACAGATGAGATATATTTCTAATTATTACCATAGTAACGTTATAATCCGCAAATTAGGTTGATATTTTTCTTCTCTGACTAAGGCGACTGTAATATTTATGCTTATCGATTAATTGTGTGTTTCGCGTAGATAGAACAAATATTATAAAAATATTATGAAAGGAAAATCGATGATTAATATGAATGATTGTATTATCAATTAGAAAAGATTCGTTGAGAATTTGAAATAATATTTTAAAAAATTAATAAATTTTTTATTAAATTAATTCAAAGATATTAAAATCATTTCCATCGAATACATTTACAGAATATCTTATTTTTAACGAAATGCTCACAGTTTCCCAACCCATTCAAATAATATTCGTCCAAAATCTTAGAATAAAAATTGCCTTTATCGATATTATAAACCAAATGTCTATCACAATCCAATCAATCAATGTAATGATAATTTTTAAATAATTAAATAAATAAATAAAAATGAAAAACCCATTGATTTTATAAACAATTTCAAATATTATTATCAATAATAAATCATTAAATTTACAAGACAAATTTATCATTGTCTTATTTCTACCAAATATAAAGTCACATGAAAATAAAATAATAATAATAATAATAATAAACAGAAAGCAGCGAGCACATAACAGTTATGCAGATGTGAATATTATGTGTATCATCGACAGATAGAGTGATGGCGTCATTATAATAGACATACAAAATTATATATTAATATGAATAATAAAATTATTGTCACGATAATTGAATCAATCAGTTATTGACCAAAAAATAGAAAATCACACTCAAAATATGACTAGGAAAGTTATAACAAAAAATTGGGTAAAGAAATGATTATTGTTTATTATTATTATCTAATATTGATTTCCAAAGTGTATGATAATATATACCAATACGATATTATAACGATTGTGCCAAAGATCATGAAGTAGATATAGTGAATTAAGAATCGAATTTTTTTTATCAAATGAATGATTTCATTCAGTCGCAATTCATTTCGATACATTCTTCATTTTTGAGCCATTGCAGCCATTTGTTAACCTGGGAATAACAAACATATCAGTATTATCAAATTATCATCAATTCAATTCAAATATAATTCAATTATAATCATTCTCAAATATAAAAAAAATGATAGGCAGAATTATTATTTTTGATATGGAAATATACAAGTTTTAATAAAATAATATCGAATATTATATTAGTTACAATCATATTTTTTTTAAATAATAATAATAATAATGAGATTATAATTAAATTATTATCAATATCTCACTTTCCTATTACAAAGGCAATTTTTAATGCATTTTCGATTGTATTATTCCACCCTTTAAGATGGCATTTTGTTATTCATTCATAAGTTCATTCCAATAAATAATAGTGGTGATTCAATTAGGAGCACACGAATGATGGAATAATTGAATTTCATTTATCAGATGTCACTCCGAATATTAACTTATGGAAATCGAAGCTTGCTGACTTCTTTGTCTTGTAATCTTTAAAATTGCAAGTCTATTCTGGGGTTTGAATGAAACTCAAAGAATTTCTGGGAGACTATTTTCATCAATTAATGATAATGGGTACTTTCTTTGTTTCTGTATAAATTTCATATCGACTTTCATATCACACATTTTTCTCCAAAAAACTATTCGATTAAAAGCAAATATTATCATTCTAATTTATTCTCAGAGATAAATATGAAGTTAATCCCATGTTGTAAAATTTCTATTTGGCACACGTCAAAAGCTCGTCAACAACCATATGTTTCAGAGTGAATCTGCAAATATCATAACTTCGTTGATTCCATTACTCGAGTTCTTCTTTAGAAGATTTCGATATATTCATTCAATTTGTCTAAGATTCCACAGCGTTAGTTTTAGATTTAAATTCATAAAGCAAACAATTACGAATAACATAATTTGATAAACATTTCTGAATGACTGAAATATAAATTCATAATCCAGTTAATCAATGACATACAATAAAACATTGAAATTTCAATTTTCAATCCAGTCGAAAAGGAAGCTCGTCTTGAAAATGATAAATATTAAAATCAATACTCTGAAAATATATATTTTTCTGACCAAAAATATTTCTAACTACTCCGAAATGAGAAAGTTAATTCGAAATTTTCAATTGGCTTTTGAGAGGAAAATATAAAAAAGCATCACATTTTAAATTAATAGTGGTTATTTAAATATTAGAGTTTATTTATGGTGAGAATTAATTAACAATGAGAATGATTGCAATGAACTCCAAAAAGTGCTCAAAAATCATCATTCTTTCGTACGTCGTACTTTTTCTAAAGAAATGAATATTTTTGGTAAAAAAAAACAAACAAGATTTGACTCGTCTGAAGCACAAATTATCTTTTAAAATAGTATGAACTGACCCAAACGAAATGGTTACAGCATCAGCAAGGAGTTTGCAATCGTCAGTCGATCAAATCTTTGATTTTCTTAACGTGTATCAGTTAATGTTTGTGGTCGTCTCGGCTATGGTTCGTCTTCAATACATATTTGAACATTATAAACTACTTATGTGCTTTATTTTCAACATAGCCGATCACAGAATGCTTTGCGCAGCATCTTCAACGTCTTCACAGCAGAAATTTCATTCCGTAAACAGAATTTAACACAACTTCTATGCTCAATAAATTCAGACATTGTACAAATCGGAAAAAACACCTTGTTTTAACAATGAAAATATTGAGATGAAATTTGACATTGATGTCATATTCACCTAAACAAAATATTAGCAAGAATCGATAAACCAACGAATTTTAAATTGAAAATTCCCATAAATGTTTGATGATAGTCATATGTATGTATGTAGGTAGGTAGATAGGTATGAAGTAGAATTAATTTCACTTATTACATATGGACCCTTAAAGTATCTAATAATACAAATCAAATAATAATTTTATTAGTGGGAAAAGTCATTATTGTAGCAAATATCATAAGTATATGTACGTAGTTATTGAAACCACCAAAGAGTTGAAATTTCAAACATATTTAATCGAAAAAATATCTTTTATTGATAAGAAGTATAAGCTTCTCAAATATTTGAAAACATATCCTGATATTGAATAATTTTGGAAAAAAGATGTCAAGTAGATAAATATTCCAATCAATAATTCCCATGATCATTACATCTCCATCAGTTTCTTTATTTTACATAAACCATCATATTTACTCAATGCGGAACGCGATTTATTATAATTTATCCTATTTTTCCTTGAATCTAATAATTATTTCCCTTAATTACAACTTTGTAACACACACAGCTTCCATACAAAAGATGGAATTTACTTTTCAGAAATTGAAACGCTCTCTTCAACTCGTCATATCCAAATCCATATAATGTCGAATTTGCACATCATTTATAACAATTTGTTTAATTTCCCCTCCCCAAACTGAATATTCTCCGTCATTAATTATCAAAATATAACATATACAACTTCTACATGAAAGAAATCGACAGAATATCCCAACTTATCTAAATCCTATCTTATTTCATATACCATCACTTATGTTTTATATACAGATGATACCAGTCAATTTCTTCTTTATTCATTTTTATTTTATAGAAAAATAAAGAAAATAATTTAGGATTTCGATATTTGTGGTGTAGTGATTTATATTTCACAATTTCTTTTCCAGGATTTATATTTGATAACTTTTAGTCATTGGATTTCACTGAGTGATTCTTAATATCATCTTATGTATTTTTATTGAATATCCCATAATTTGAATCCTCTTTTTCTCTAATTATCTTTATCATGATATTAAATGGGGTTCCGATTATCTGTGAATTTAAACATTTTCAAAACTTTCACAACTTTTTTGCCTAGTTAAGCCTGTGTCGTGACTTGATTCCTCTTATAGTTCAGTAAGTTTGCAAATACAATGCAGAGTGGAGAGAATTGTTTTTAAATTTCAATCTACCAATACCTACCTTGTAATGGAAGAAAATACCGTTTTCAACAAATTTTTGAAAGAATGAAATGTCACAGAAAGCGAATTTTTAATATTGTACCGCGATACATAAGTTACAAATATTATTCAATCCATTTTAACTTTGACTTTTTCAATAATTTTCTAACCATTACAGATTTTCTTTAAAATCCAAATGCTTTTTAAGTAAGATTTCTGATTAAAAGATCGAGCATTCCCGTATAAGCTATATAGCTAGATGAATTATTGATCCAAGCATTTTTGGTAATTTTTCTTCTATAAATTATGGTATTTACTCGTATTTAATTACAAAAGATGCACATATATATATGTGTGTGTGTGTGTGTTAATTTCATTTGAATGTTAAGATTTACCCATCAAATATGGGTAGTTAGTTGTATGTAAATATAAATAACATTGTAATACAATGTAATCGTTAATTCCTAAAATGATAAATCAAAAATACCAAATGTAAAAATAAACACATAAAACAATAGCATTAAGATGAAATGAGAATAAATATTAATGTTACATTGATGACATAAATAATGACAAAATTACATGGGATTGGATTTCTTTTAATTTTTTCTTCTCTTCGTTAGTGAAATCTATTGCTTTCCTCTCCTTTATTTACATGATCAGGTAACCCTGTAATCGTAGATGTTAGAACTCAAAAAGCATTTCCTCTCTTTCCTCTCTTTTTGTCTTCGATTGACATGTACCAATGTTCATTATTTCGAATGAAATGTTTGAGAATTTAGTTTAAGTTAGATTGATGCTGAATTTATCTTCCATATTGTGTTTTTAACAAAGATCATTTGCATCCAAATTAACCTTCTGATATGCCGACCATGAGTGCTATGGATTAAATTTTGGGATATGCTCTGTTACTGACTTATAAAAAATGATATATTTGTGAATGAATTAAGGTTTTTGATGAGTTTGGTCATTGCAAAGCTGGCAAGGTGTTTTTTATCCAGTTGTGTGGTTGTCTATATCTATTAGGCTGAGTCAAAAGTTATTCATATTTTTTAGTTGTTTAAAGTTTTTGTTTTACCAAATCATTTAAACATAACATAGCTACGCAACATTTGGTACCATTTA
>JBBMOY010617770.1:0-11534 GCA_037951405.1 Platydemus manokwari | reverse complement strand
AATTGTTGAATTTTTATCTTCCGATTTTTTTTTCATCAAATGAATAAATGTGAACACTTTAAATTGGAAATAAAATTCGACGAATGAAATTTAATGCAATTTTTCACATAAAAGCCAACAAACCAAACTATCTGTAATTGAAACCGTAATAATTAATGAACAATGAGAGAGACACTAATATTTGTTTTGCTCCAATACCTCATAAATGTTACATTTTTTTGTCATCGCCTAGCAACAAGTGAGCGAAAATATGTTACATTATATTAATGAAAATTTGTATCTCTCATTCATGTAAGCCTGTGACACTTGGTTTCGACAAACAATATTGCCATTGTTTCCAGTACCATAATAAATTGTTACAAACAATGTATAAGTATTGTCAAATTCTCAATTATTATATGGAGCTTCTTCTTAGAATTGGGTGAGAAAGTTTCAATTGTCTGCTTATCGAGATATACCAAGTTTCCACGAAACACCAGCCATCGCTTCTGAATGAGTAGTCGACTGGACAAAAATTAATGTGTTTTTTTTTGTTAATATCGTTCAATTATGTTTGTTTGAGATATTATCAACATGAAAAAAAAAACATAAACAAATATCAAAGCCGAAAACATATATTTGTTACATATCAATGAAAAGAAGAATTAATGGAATTTTCTTTTTTTGGGAAAATTTAATTGTATTCAACTTTATATTTTAATAATTAATAATATTACTATCACATTTCGAGGACCATTTAATTGAAATTATCATTATCCATTTTGGTCTTTGTTTGTTTTAATTGTGATATCAATAACAAATTTTTATTTAAAAATAAAATAAAAACGTCTATTGATAATATGTAACATTATATTCTAATCAAACATTTTTCCTAACTGATAACGATGAGAAATCATTTTAATTTTTCGACGAAAATTTTTAAATCAAGAGAAATTGAGAGTGAAAAATTGGTTTTTTGCATCGCGGAAATTTTCGATTGCTTTGAAGTGATTATTATCATTGTATTGTTTTTTTTTAAATTATTTTTGAATATTTATAAAATGAGAGGAAATAAAAACCGAAACCAAACTCAACATTTTCCAATCATTAAAGTGTTTTCAGTGTGTTTTGAAGATTTTTTTTTGTTTAAAATAGTTTTGGTTTTTCCATCTTATGATCAAGTAAATAATTGGATGAACGATATTATTATATTTTTTCTTTCAGTTTACCAAATAAATATTTCAACAAAATGATTGACAAACAATGGTTTGGGATATTGAACACCTTTTAAGCCAAATCAATTTTAATTATTCTTGTTAAGTAATCTAGAATTGTTATTCCATGTGAAAAATATATTATTGTCTACACAATGTTGTCAATGAAGTCAAGAGTAAAAATTCAATCGATCAAATTTAGAAAAGAAGTTATTTTCTACGAAATTGCTCTAACAAAGTAAATTTAATCTTATTATTATCCTTACCGATTCAATGCATTTTACAATGATAATTCTATTAAACATTTTAATTAAAAATGAATTGGACTTCGACCAATTACAAATTTATCAATCACCTAAAATCTAGTATAAACTCAGATCCTATTATCTCTATAGTTGCCGGATTATGTAGATCCCAACTATCATAAAATTTTAAAACAGACTTTGTATCTCTCCGCACAATTATCTATTAAATTTCATCACAAAACAATAGTTGTTGATTAAAAATAGTATTATTAAAAGAAACCCCTTGGTTATATGTTATTCAGTAATTATTATTTGAGATTGATTTAATCTTTGCTAATTGATATTTATTGATTGTTATTATTAAATATTTGTACATCATTTGATTTAACAATTATGATGTTATATTTTCATTTATTCTCATTTACTTATATTTAAATTATTATCACTATTTCTATTATTGCACCTTTGGAGAGTTAGGCACAAAATAAACACTATTATACTTTAAACGCGCCAAAATCCTCCTGAACTAATAAAACTTAAACAACTTATAAGTTCGACTTAAAAGTTCTATAGTAACATAAAACTGATAAATATTCATAAGAATTATAAAACCACACTAATAATTTTCACGATTAGGGAAATGGAATTATAATCAAAAGGAACTGTTTTTACAATAAACAGACAAATTTATTTTACATATTTTAAATATTTTTATGTTTTTAGTTATTCTTCCGTGGTTAATTTTGGAAAATTTTATTATTAAAATTTTTTATTTTTAATATTTTTATTTAAATTAGTGATGAAAGCCTTAACAAACATGATACTTTTATGCATACATACGCATTGATGTGTTATATTGTCTCCTATGCTATTTGTATTCTATTGTGATCACTTTCAATTGGCATCATGAATACATCTAATGATTTCGATGAATGAATTTGTATTGTTGTGCCTAACGGGACTGAGGCAGGACTCTACATTCTGAATAAAGAATTTACACTGTTTTTGGATTATGATGGCAATATATTTAAGATTTTAAACTGTTGTTCCGGAAAGATATCATTATGGTTGAAAAAGTAGATTATAAACAGTTATGATGTACTAAATTTCACTTCTATATAAAAATGAATAGACTGTGCACAACAACCTGTATTGGAAAAGCTGATAACGTAAGAGTGTGGATAATATCTTTTATTTAGATAATAATTTAGATAAAGGTAAAATACTAAATAGTAAATTTCAATTCGATCTAAGTAATATATCACCTTCATACATTTTCTTATTTATTATCTGAACTGACATGATATTCTCAAATCAATCAAGTAATTTATTGATATTTTATTATTTACTTATTATTATTTTATTATCTTTAACCACTATCATAATCATATAAAATAAATATGAATAAAAAATTTAATTAATTTTGAAAATTTATTTAATTTAGTAATTAAAATTAATAAATTTATCAAAAAATTATAATTAGTCGTTAATGAATACCAAACATAGAGCTACGATGTTTATGAAAATAAAGACTATATTTAGTAATTAAAAAGCTCAATTTTCAAACAAGTGGTCATATGAGCAAAAAAAGAAAGTATTAAAAACGTAGTCACTAAGTCATGCAATACCTCTATAGCAAAAAATTTACCATCCAAGCAAATTGCATTGCAATAAAAGTTTATTCATTGCGAAGAATACAATTTTGCAAAAGACCATTTCAGAAACTCCTACATCCGGTGTGAAATCAATTTCCATTTCAGATCTCTCTCAAGTAAACGTTTTCTATCATTGTAATTAATTTTATCACACGCTAATCCCATTCAGTAGGTTTCCTTAGCAAATTAAAAACATCATTGTCTTATCCCCTTTAAAAATAGGCGTTATCGAATGTGCGACTAATGAAGTCATGTCGATTTTTTCCTATCGGTTGGATAACTAGATCCCTGGGCGATTTTTTGTTTTATATAGAAAATGAAGTTAATTATAGGTTAATCATTAAGATAATGCGTATTTTATATAATATACTACTGATATATTCTAAACAATTTTCGAATTCAGTTCACAAATTGATTTTGGTGCCTTGCTGCTATTGTACTTATTTATCATTTTATGTATAGCTTTAATATTTATATTTTTGATTATAATGTATAAGCTAATAATCATACAAGTCGAACATCAACCGATTAATAATTGTAGCTTATTTTATTCAAACACAAACACAACAAAAATTAAACTTCAAACATGGTTTATCAAAAAACAAACTAATATTTATCTTATTAATTTCATTAAAACCAAAAGGCATATTTATTTCTACTTAAAATGGATGCTTTTTTACATTATAGAAGATCATTTAATATTATATATTGATTTTCTCGTTCTTCATATATTTTAAGTGCTTTGACTATCCAAGAAGTTACAAACATAATAGATATAAACATATTTTTTACAGTTTATTCTTGATATACTCACTAATTACAATGAAAGAATATTCCTATTATAACTAAGTTTATTTAATTATTTAACTTATATTTCATAAGAGAAGATAATTGTCTCTAAAGTGATTTTCTGACTTCATTTTTTCCGGTATAAATAATTTAATAATATGGTTACTGCAAGCGAATATCGGACATGATTCATTTCTACATTTCAATGAGCTGCAGAAGCACATTAATTTTCAATTGTTTAAATTAAATCTCAGTTCATTTATGTATGACTTGTGTGAACAATATTTTAAAAGACAAAACGTAACTTGACTGAATATTTCTATTAAACAAAACCAAAAACATATCCAATTGCAATCTTAGCATCATCTAATTTGGAAAAATAAAACTAATAATTATAGTTGTCTATAGATTCGTTGTTTTAATATATTCGATATGCATTAATAAGAATTTATTTATCAAAATACTGAATTCAGATAATTTTTACGTAAGGTCAAAGTTTAGATTTGATAATAATGACTATCTAAAATAATAATCACAGATTAAATATCTTAACTGAATATTTTATTTTAAAATTACTTAATGGATAATGATAAATTATGATAAATAATAATAATATCAAGTTACTCAGAACACAAATTGTAAATTCCTGAAAAATTCTTTCAATTCAAAAAGCGAAAATTCTAACATTTATTGAAAATCATAATCTAAAAAGAGCAAAATATCTAAAAATGCAAAACATTCCAAAATTGATTTCATTCAATAATATTCAACTGTTTACCTAACCCTGATGAATTTTGTTTTAATAAATACAAATTTCGATTAGTTTGAAACGAATGTAGAGAAATATAATGCAATATAAAATCAGGACATCTGTCGAACTCCTCTAAAGAAGTATATTATGTTTCCCAATTCCCAATTCGTAAAATTGTTTCCCGAAACATCGTGTATCAAATATTCACAGTAAATCGCTGCATATATATAATTAGATGTTAAGAATAACCCTAACACATTAATAATAATAATAATAATAATGATTAATAATTAATTAAAGAAATGAAAGCTAAAAATTGCCCGCAAAAGATCACCCCAATCGAGACAAACACATCACAACAACAAAACAATGTAACAAAAATCAAAGGTTAAATGATAAAAATATTTATCTATAATCAAAAAAACGTAAGAATACAGCAATCAAATACCGGCAACAATACTGAAATAAACCTTAATAATTATAGCAAACAAGATTAAACAAATCTATTTTCTATTTCCCCGTTTTTTACCCCGACGACGAGACTTGCCATTATCCTCTTCATCCGAAGAAATTATATCGCTTTTAGTTTCAGCTGGCAACTCATGGTTGGTTTCGTCACCAATCGCTTTGTTCCTCGCTCTTCGGCGGGTTTTCTTCGTCATAATTTTCTCTTTCTCTTCAATTTTCTCATCTTCCGAATCATCCTTGACAGAAGAACTGTATTCCTTATTTTTTCTATTTCTTTGAGAGTTTTTCGATGACATTTTATCATCATCGCCGTCCAGTTTTTCTTTATCTGAATCATATTCGATATTCTTATTTTTCTTTCCTTTCGCTACACCGCTGCGAAACTCCTCCTGGTCTTTTTCATCATTATCGGAATCACTTTTCCCTAAAAAGCTGGGATCTGCACCGTGTTGTTGATCCCCAATAATGTCTAATATCTTTGTCACTTCAATGGTACATTTTGAACCACAATTCTCTTTAAACAAATCATAATTTCCAGGCTCAAAAACAGCTTCCTAAAAAATATTTGTTTTAATTTTTATTGAATAATAATCATATATTTATTTATTTATTAAACGATTCGAATTCATGCGAAATTTTACCACTTTTAATGAATAGACGTTTCAAAATTCAAGTAATTTGATTTGTCGAAAATTTAATTAATTGATTTTTATAAGAATCATTTACCACAGATATCAGGGTGCTGTTAAAATCATATCATATTAGAAGAACTTCTAGAAAAAAATTCCAATATCCGTTGTCAGTGTTTAGTAACATAATAAAATCTCAGAACAAAAATGGTGAATTAGGCACGAAAGGGTTTTAAAAAATTATAATGGATATTTATATAATTCTTTCAATTAATTATTAATTGCCGAACAATTAAATGGATTGATTTCATTAAAATTTCAATTTGTTAAAAGTTAAAACCAATTCGTGCCCACCTATTTACAACTGTTAAAATAACTTTTCGTGTTAATAAAACTCAAAAATGAATTTTTATAAGAATCATACACCACAAGCATCATAGTGCTTGTTAAAGCGCAGTGCTGTTTAAATCCCGCCAACCGAGAAGAACATTTTAGAAAAATGACCAGTATGCGATGCCAGCTTATAGTGGAACAAAAATAGCCGATCAGACACGAAAGGGTTTCAACAAGTTATAATGCTAATTTATATTATTATTTCAATTAATTATGATATTTTCTGATCAATATTTATAAGACACACATATATTTATATTGTATTGCAATTTACAAATTGGAATCAAATACAGATGCCCATATTTCATTCATTCACTGATTTCATTAAATGATGATATTTGATCAAACTGCCTTTATAAATTCATGAAATCCATTTATAAATCCCATTATAATGTGCGAATTATATTTTATATAAAACAAATAATCTGCTATTCTACTGATAAAGATATGCACCGAAATGAAAACATTGATTAATTGTTATACATTTTTATTATTTAATATTATAATTTTAATTAAATCAAATATTAATTAATTAAAAGCTCAAAGTTGACGAATCACAATTAAAGCTTGCAATGAAGACCCAATTTTTGATAAAAACGCATCTCAACATTTCAACAATCACAGATTTCCCGCTCGCTATTTAACAGGCTTATCAACAATTCATTCCATCCAGTCTCCAGTAGGTCATAATCAGAGTTTTACAAACGACAAAGTTAATATCAATATATAAATAATATTTTTGTTGAGAATTTTTTCTAGATTTTGTAAAATATTTATATTTCAACGTCGATCTTTAATAGAAATATATTATTGATAAATTCAGGCTTATATATGACTCGAATCAGATCATTTCGTCCGAGTTCTGATCCCTCACAAGCTTAGTTGTGACAAGGGGTATAACTAGTCAAAATCAATATTTTTTTTAAATTTCTAACAATTAAAACAAACACCATCCATCCATCTCATTCCGAATATATGGGGCTGGAACTGGAGCATGGCGTTTTTGATCGAGCTTCTAAATCATGGAAAAATACCCAGTATAAGGTGATGAGACCAATCATGATGATCCCTTTAGTACATCACCCAAACAAAAGGTTTTGAATAATAATAATAACAGAATCATTCCCAAATGAAATGATAAATATCGAAATTCACAAAAATTAAATATTAAAACGATAATGAAATTTTTTAAAAAATCAATAAAATTATTAATAAAATGGAAAATATCACAAATAACAAATACTCAAATTTAAACAAAAATCTACCTACTATTTTCAAATCATGACCTTGCATTGTTTCATTAACGACACTTTCACAGTAATTTAACAAATCCCGTTTAAGCGATTTGATGTTTTTCTGTGGAACGATGATTGACACAGAAAACGTCGCCATATCGATGGCAACATTCGATTTTCGCTTCAACAAACGAATCACTTCGAGCGACTGAAAAGATCAATTAAAAAATCAATTTCCTAGACAATGAATTAATTTCTGCTAAAAAGTTATTTGCTTAATCAGTAAATTTCGGTGTAAAATATTTTGATTTATATTCGTATAAAATTTAAATTTAAATAAAGTCAATTTTAAATATTGACCTGTTGTTTGGCAGATTTATTTGCTTTCAAATTAATGTGACAATCTTTAATCATTTTCTCAATCACACCGACTGGAAAGCATATCTGAGTATTGGGATTCAATGTTTTACTGGCTACTATTTTGGCAACATCTTTCGTTAAGTTGTCTAAATGAACTTGGCGCTCTTTTTCTGTCAATTGTAATTCACCTTTTTCTAATATCTGAAAGACGAGTATAAAATAGTTTGCTGAATAATAGCTTACAATTTTGCATATATCAGGTACATTTGTTGTTTGAAAAGCATCGTTCAAACTATCTTTACTAGCAAGTTCTGCTTTTGAAACATTGGTGTAAACATGTTCCGATTGCAAAACCTCATTTATATTTGATTCACTAGACATAAATTTATAGGTTGTGATTTGAAAAAAAATTACAGTTTTTGACGCCAGGCATTAACTTTATTCGGATAACAAGCAATTTCAAAACGGTGTCTTTTCTTATCAGTTTTAACCAAAAGCCTAACTACTGAAACATTAGTTAGCCTTTTTTGATTAGTTGGTGTAAATATTGCCATGAATTTTAAAAATTGGCAAAATAATATTCTAAAATTATAAAGTTTTATTTTTAAAACAAAAGTCTAATATAATATAAATTGTTAAAATTTATTTAAATGCTAAATTAATAAAAATTTTAATAAAGTATATTATATTTTTATTAGAACCTATATAATACTAATAAAATTCGATATATAATCAAAATATTAAATATATTTATTAAAATTTCTACTTGAATTTTTACTAAACTACTGAATTTTTAATTTCTTTAACTTATTTTCGAAAAATAACCAATATGTGAGATTGCTCCGGACTTTTAAAGACAAAGTAATAATATTCATTGCATTAAGATGAAAAAAATTAGAATAACTTAATTTATAAATACATTTTCTTTACTTAGCTTCAGAATCTATGATCAACCATTCTGAAAAAGTAAAGATTACTTAGGGCTACTCGATGAATTATGATTCAACAATTTAATATATTTGAATTATGAGGTACTGGATATTGATGCGGAAATCTTAATTTGAATTGGAATTTTCATTAATTACAAAATCAAAAGAAAATAACAAAAAGCATAAATTGCTTGACCCATCTATAATAGTTCGATAATGAAATAAAATACATTTAAAGTTAATTTGAACAAAACATTGACCTTGATTACTTATTAAATCAATGCTTATCATTGTTCATATGTTTTATATATTGATTATTATCGATTGTATTTGATAACACAAGACTAATTGAATAATGCAGCCACGTAGAGTTAAATAGGAATAGATAAACATAAGTAAAATTCCATAAATTCTAAAATTCCATTTTTTATAAAATATTTTTAAACTAAATTAATGTGAAATACCGATCTGTAAGTTTTAAGCTATAAAATAAGAGTGAACCCTTTCGATGAAATCCAAACATAGTACTTAAAGCCATAGATGTAGAAATAGATTAGTTTGTGTTTGATTTGCTCAGGATTGAATTGAAGAATTTAGTGTCGGTGTATTTTCGAGATTTATTTGGTTTAAATGAGGGTACTGGTTAGTCATATCCAGCGTTGAGCTTAAATTATATATGATCAAAACCTTGATTCCATCTCATTATTGATACATTAGCTAATTTTAATGAGTAACATCTACGAATTGATTTTCTTTTATTAGAATCGCCATGATTATTATTCAGTTATATCAGAAATAGTATAAATAACCTCAAATGACAGGATCTACCAACACAATTTAAGATTTTGGAATAAAATCTTATGAGGAAGAAGAGATATGTTGGGTAAATCACATAGACAAACAAAATATTCACGAAAATCATGGAAATAAAAGTACACTCACACAAATTCGACAAACGTGCATGTTAATAGCTAATCAAATTATTCCGATATATTAATCCATATTTAGAATTCAATAATCAACTGGTGCATAGAGATTTACCATTGCACGAGAGATACAAGAATATTTCCTAACAGCCGAATGTGAGAGTTATTCAATTAAATGAAAAGTGAAGCTGTAAGACATCGAGTGATACACATGATAAACCTGTAAAAGAATATTGATTTCACGAGCACCTGCTAGTCTTTTGGTCGGTAACTCTTATTCTGTGTGACTTTTACGTGATTTTCTGACAGCCAATCTTTATGATTGACGCTTATCTTTCTGGTACTAATTTCAACTTACATAGATTATTCTTCGATCAATAAGTGTGATTTTGACAGTGTTTAGTGACAATTCGGGTTGCGTTATCTATTGTGATTTAAATTGTAATTTTTTAAATTTTTCATTTAGGCAGAAACACAGTATCATGTCTGCAAAAATAGCTATTTTATTATTGACTTAATAAATGGTTTTTTCCGTTAACAATTTTCAATAATTAATGACTCTTTAGTTCATAGATTTTATTGAATAATTATTATTATATTTAATAAACATTTGTAACATTAAATTTTAGTTCTTAATTATATAGGGATTGTAAAGTCAATTATTCGTAACCATAGTAATAAACATAGTTAACAGTTTGAATAGGGTAAAGTATATATCTCTAATGCTACACCTATTGTCTTAACACAATAAGGCTGTGCAATGTGAAAGAACATCAATATAAGGTAGATTACACTTGCAACCTTAATCAAGAGCTCATAGAGACTGATTAAGACAGTAGTGATATCAAATAACGTTAAGCTTAGTTAAACAATAAAATCATAAAGGCCCAAACGTAACATTATAATGGATATTATCAAATTCATTACCCTTTTGGAAGATGCAAACGAGAGGTATAGAGACTGATAGTTTGGTAAATAATATCAAAATATTATAAGCAATATCTAGAGCCGCTTATCGCGTCTTTATACGTGAATTAGAATCGATCGAGGCGAAGGAAAATCAAAGTATTAGGTTTTATGCTGATTAAATAAAAATAGGTACAATAAAAAATCAATACACATTTCAAAAATATTGTCATGCAAATGTTTACACATATTTGTTCCAATGTGAATTATGGATTCCTATGGATTAATTGTTGGGCCAAAACCCCAACATATTTATTATATCGTTTCTTTGTTATTTATTGACTTATTAAACTCACCTAATTATGTGTTAGTTGCCAGATCCTTGGTGCAATAATTAATTATCGATTTCTATCTTCTAAATTATTAATGATTCAAATCATCAATAATAAATTATTAATTTGAGTCAAACTAGATTACCTCATAAGAAACATGGCTCAGAAAGAAATTTTGAGAAAAACTAGCCATGAAATTTCGACGGTTTACTCTGACATATGAGAAAAATTTTCTGATAATTTGAAGTGATATTTGATTATAACAATGTCGTCATTCATAGAAAAATGTGAGGATAAATTCTAAGCTAAAAATGTGTTTTTGGTTTTTTCTTAATCTTTAGAGCACTAAAATGTCACTTCGTGACTTGCCACAAACTCTTGCCAATAACATAACGATAAAAAAGCCGTTCCAACATTTTTCATATGTCTAAAAATTAAAAAATAATTCAAAACTACTGTTATCTAAATGTTCAATAAAATAAAATGAATTACAAACGGCTTGTAATTGTTTATATATTGATTTTCATAAAAATGTGTGCCATACTGGTACATAAAGAAATGGGTCAGAAAATAAAAGGCACGCCAGATAAATATTAGGTTGGTGCAAAAATAATGGCCGTTATCTAACAGCAACTTTAAAAGACTTTAACTCGCTTAAAAAATAAGTTTATTAATCAAAATAAAGCCCATTGGATTCGATACATTTCTGCCAACGAGACAAAA